>VWZD01010106.1:108288-237676 GCA_013396695.1 Sakesphorus luctuosus | reverse complement strand
CTTTTGTGACCGGACCTGCCTATCTCGTATCGGCCTTTTTAGCCACCAGCGTGCTTGCAGCAAGCGTGGATAGTGCCCTTCCCAAATCTTCGTTCGCGAAGTCTAGCCATGATGATGATGATCATATAGTGGAAAGATTTACGTGCTGGACCCCAATATGAATAAATGCCAAAGAAGAAGTAATGTAAATGGTTATTAGCATAATTTGAGTGCTGAGTGCTGTTCTGCTCCAGCTACAAATGTGATTGAGACATATGCTTGCTCTGATGGAGGAAATTAGCAGAGGATTACCGCTTTCCCTGAGAAGATTAAACTAAGAAGAAAAAATAATTTGCTTTCCATTGCATTGCTATACCATCTACCATTAAAAGAAAACAGACTACATTAAAAAGGACCATCAGTTTAATGGAAAGATTATTCTGACAGTTGCCAGCTTTACAGCCTGTTCAGTCACATAAGTCAAGCCCACACAGAGAGCAAGAGCAGAAGCTGTTTCCTTAGTCTAGACAGTAGAAATGTAAAGAATTTATAATGACATCATGAAACGAAATCAGGAGATCAGGAGTTTGTTCTAGATTCCTGCCTTGTCAGCATTCTAGCAGTATCCCATCATCCCATCCCATCCCAAAAGAGGGACCGATGCAAAACTGCAGCTTATGGGAACTGAGGACATAGACGAGAACAGTTACACTCTTCTTCACCCTATCTCTGCCCAAGTCTTCGAGATTTGTTACAGAGTTCAATATCTATGTGTTGTGATTCAAAGTTGAAGAATGAAGGAATAGTGATTATATAACCCTGTCTCTCCTAGTATATGCAAATGCATATTTCATGTGCCGGCCATGGGAAAGTGCATGGCCTGCCTTGTCCAAGTACACTGCTAACGATGATGGAGGGAGTGGTACGTGCAAAAGGTCGCACAATGGGCCATAACACCTTTCCTCATTACCTCACAAAAGATACCCTATCCACCCACATATGATTCTATTACGAGTGTAAACAGAGAAAATGTAAAAATTCTGAAGGTGTTTTAACTGTTTCACTAGCAGGAATTCTAATTTCCCTTTTTTTCTTTTTTTTTTTTTTGCTGTCGCTGAAAAAATATGCAGAACCCTTATATCCAGATGCTTTTTATAACTACCTGAGTACTTCACTGAATAGAAGAGGTTGGGCTAGAAATACCACCAGAAAATAATAAAAGCCAGACAGAACCACAGCTGAGCTCTGATAGGCCTACATCCTACTCACACACTGTACACAGCATTTCCCACTGCCTCATTCAAGCTCTTCAAGACACAGGAAATTATAATAAAGACTTGGCACAGGAGCATCCATGGAATTTTGGTTTGGTGGATCTGAGCCCACTTTCCAGCTCTCTAAGGGCCACATTTTAGACACCATTGTGGCAGAGAAAAGGTATCGTATATACTATTTCCTTAAAGATAGGAGATTAGGATCTGCCAAATTTTTGATGCCTCCTTGTATTCCTGAATTTCTGTTCAATTGAAGCAGTCAACTGCATTTAACCTCAGTGTACAGTATAAAGCAGTCATATCTAAATCAGTTGTGTTAGTATTGCCATGCTAAAGATAAACCTCTTCACCTAGCTTTACACGGCTCACTCATTTTGAAGCAGATAAAAGAAAGCATTAGGAGGCAAAAATACACTAGAGCACAAACACAGGCTGGGTAGAGAATGGAGGGAGAGCATCCCTAAGGAGAAGAACTGGGGGGGTATTGGTGGAAGAGAGGCTTGACATGTCTCTGCACTGTGTGCTCACAGCCCAGAAAGCTAATTGTATCCTGGGCTGCCTCAAAATAAGGGATTTGCCCCCTTTGCTCTCATGAGACACCACCTGGAGTGCTGCATCCAGCTCTAGGGCCCCCAACATAAGCAGGACATGGACCTGCTGGAGCAAGGCCAGAGGAGGGCCCATGAACATCAAAAGAGGGCTGGAGCACCTCTCCTGTGGAAACAGGCTGAGAGAGTTGGGGTTGAGAAGAGCACACTCTGGGGAGGCCATATAGCAACTTCCAGTACCCAGAGGGGGCCTACAAGAGACCGGCAGAGGGACTTTTCACCAGGACAGGTGATAGGACAAGGGGCAATGACTTTAAATGGAGAGGGTAGGTTTAGATTAGACATTAGGAAGAAATTCTTTATTGTGAGGGTGATGAGGCACTGGAACAGGTTGCCCAGAGAAGTTACTGATGCCCCATCCCTGCAAGTGTTCAAGACCAGGTTAGACAGGACTTTGAACAACCTGGTCTAGTGGAAGCTGTCCTTGCCCATGGCAGGGGGGTTGGAACAAGATGATCTATAAGGTCCCTTCCAACCCAAAAATTGCTATGATTCTGGGCACAGCTTTGAAAAACTGCTTGAAAAAACCAAAACCCTAAAATCATGCACTATAATGACATTGGCAGAGGAGATCCAGGAGGCGTTGTGATTCAGACACCCATGGCTGAGTCACCATTCTCCTGTGCTTCCTCACTGCTCGTCTGACAGTAGTTTACTGAAGGCACACATTATTTGGCTATTATTAGGCACCTCCCCTTGCCTACCCTGTACCAGATGAGTCGTGCTTCCAGCTGAGTGCTGACAGAGGGAATGAGCTGAAAACATTGAACAATTCAGTTCAGTATTTCTGGATTATGCACAGGGAATTTCCCTTCCCTCTCAGGCTGAGATATCTGGTCTTGTGAGGCAGGTGAAAGACAAATGTTTGGGTTTACTTAATAGAATTATCAAAGAAATAGATGGTTTTGAGGGGAAATGGGGGAGATACCTTTTGCATCAGGAAAATGTCCTTTTCTAAAGGATGAGGAGAGCTACCTACATTACAACCTCATCAGCAAGGCCTTGTTTACCCATTAAATACTTTGTCTTGTTCCAGTTTCAGCCTTTGTACAAAGAGTGTCCAGTACCTCTCTTACTGGTTATCTTACTCTTTTTTTTCTTAAGACTATTTTTTTACCTGTCACTGTGCTGTTCATTGAATGCCAAGTGATTCCAGTGGCAATGCCAAAGGGCACAGGTCAGGGCCAGAGGACAGGCCAAGACAGATTTCCCTCCAACCAAGGAAGTATTCATCATCTAAGAACAGAATATAAGTAAAAAGGCTCCTGAGAAAAGCAAACTATTTGCTAGAGGTGACATTTTGCAGCTACTTCAACCCTTGCTTTTGATTTTAACAGTCAGTTCATGCACATACAGCTGAACTGTCCATAGCAAAATCCCCATTATATTGCTAACATGAAGTTTCCTTCCCCAGATCAAAGACTCCAGCTGAAGAAATGCAAGTGCTCAGGACTGCGTATTTGAATTTAGAAAAGGGACAGCATACAAGTAGATGAAGGTCATCACAGATCCAAGTTCTGCAAAGGGGAAAACTGCAGGGGCATTAAAAAAAACTCTTGCATGGGTGGACCTTCTGGATATAGCACAATGGGCACTGGGACAAGATCATATGAGGGAGTTGCCAATGATTTTCTTAAGAAACTTTAATTTCTGTGGCTATAAGCTCAAATCTTTCAGTAACAGGAAAAGAAAAAAAAGAGAGAAGAAATTGAAACTACCTGGAACAGTTTTATAACTCTGCACATCAAAAATAAATAATACGTAGTTAGCATTCTCATTGTCTAGATTCTTCCTGCCATAAGTTTAAGCTGACCTGTTATTTGCTTCTTGATAACATCTCAGAATTTCATGGTACTGACTTTTCCAGTGCCAAAACAGACTGAGACATAAGCAAATTGGATTTTGCTGTTAGAAAGGGGTACTGTTAGATTTACAGTACTTAAAAGAGCAAAAGTTAACCTTTGTTGTGACTTTTACCCAAAAACCAGTTCAGAACAGGCAGTAGCTTTTTGCTTTCCTGATCTGATAAAATGAAACAAAAGCAATTAAGGGCTCATTTTTCACAACATGGAAGGCAGTTTTCACACTGCTTTCAGTTCTGCTAACAAGGATGTCATCCTGATCCCATGGTGATTTTATTCTTGATCTAGCTGTTTTCTTCCTGATAATCCTCCTCTCACTTCCTTGATGGAATTTCATGATGAGGAAATTCAGATGCCTCAGTCCATTCAGCTGGCTGAACAGTCTCTAGGCTGTCTGGCCATTCTGACTGTGGATATTAGAGGATTTCAAGTGCAATAGTATGTGCCATCTTATCCAGCAGGTGAAAAAACTCACCCATTACTGTTTTCAGCCTTCACAGCTCACAACACATGAACCAACTGATATTCTCAGTTCTCAATGCTCTGAGACTGACTATAGGGCAGAGAAGTGTTCAGCTTCTCCTTGCACGTTTAGCAACCCAAATGTGTGAAGCAATACTAATTAGAGAAAGAACAGTCATTCACTCTGTCTGGACAGAACACTGTTCCATCATGCTCTGACAGCAGCTTATATGAGCTATGGGAAGCCATCGTGCTGGATCTCAGCCAGGAGTACAACTCCTTCCCCTCTTTAAATCAATAGGGATTTTGACCACTGGCTGCAGTGGGAACAAGAATAAACCCTCAGTGTTGCTGTGCTCGCAGTAGTGCTCTCCATGCCACCCGCTCTCTCTTTGCTCCCTCATTAACATCCTCTAATTGCAATGGCTGTTTCAGGCTGGTTTACACTGCCCAAGGCAAATGAGAAAATGCCCACCTTGCCACCAGAGGGTCATCTGCATAAACAATTAATGAAGAGTTGCTGCCCTCAGCTAATGTTCTGTCTGTCAGGTTGATATAACCTGGGGCTAGTTAGATCTTCTGAACAATGATCAGTTGCTGTTAATGCTCCACTAGACTATTAAACTCCTGTTGCCAGGCTAAAGCATCAGGCAAACATAGTGGGCCTCTTGATTAAAATATTGAAAAGATTACATCCTGCTGTCAATAACGGTTTTGATCTCCTAAAAGAAGAAAAATACCTTGTGGCAGAAATGTAATTACAAGAGAAGCACTGTACTTCCCTGGTTTAGAGCAGATGGAGAAAAGGTCAGCTATCAATTAAGCTGTAGGATAAAATATTCTCATATAAAGATAAGAAAAGAATCAATGAAAATAAACTCCTCTGTATGAGAATAGACGTGTTTTCTGTTTCACTTATACTGCAAGGAGATGACTTCACAAATTTAGAAGAAAAGTAATTCTCTGGCTAACTTCTAACAACTCCATGAGAACATTTTAAGATGGAGGCAAAACCACAGGAGTTCAATGGTGTGGGTGTGGAATCACCTCTTAATCTGTGCCGTGACTGGCCCAGGTAGTGCAGAGGGGACAGCAAAATGTGTCATAGGCATGTGGTGCCCAGGAACTGGGTGCATTAAAATTACCAGGTAAGATTTGCACTTGGTGCAAATCAGGGTATGTTTGGTTTACTGAACTAAGACAGGAAAAAGTCACCCACCATTAAATACACATGGGAAATTTTTTCCTGAATGAGCCACACACTTTTGATTTAATTCGCAGAGTGTTCAAAACTTGAGACCTGTATTTGAGTAAGATCTGTCCTGTAAAAGGTTGCATTTTTCTGTTTCTATTCAGCACCACCTCAGTTTAAAATAATGAGATTCTGGTGGGGAGCCACAAAGGACATTTCCCTGAGATATCATTATTAAGCCTGAGCTTTAAAGTTTGAAGTTGTTAGCAAACAGAGGTGGGTCAAAGAGAGGAAACTCTTCCCTCCAATTAACCATCATCACAAGGAGTACAATTTCAGATGAACAATTCCAAAACCACTAAATATTTAAAGAAAATTTCATTAAAATAAACAGTAGTTAGTTTGGTTTGACTCTCATCAAAACAGCCTTTAAAAGTCATTTTTGGACCTTATTTTTTAAAGACCACTTTACAGAAGAGAAAGAACTATTTTTTTCCTTCTTTTCTGTATGTACGGAGAGATCCTGTCTTGAAGTTTTCATGCTGAAATATGGCCTCTGCCTTAGACATTTCCAAGTCCCTTTAATAAATAATTAGAAATTACCATGCTAAAAGTATCCTTAATCTTTACTCATTAATGAACTCTTCAAAGAAAAATCATTTTTATGTACTTCTGAAATACCCATGAGAATACAAGTTATATTTTCAAGTACTTTTAACTGATGTGTTTGTCGGCTTTTACATTATAAACACATATGTACAGCATGAGCCATGCAGAATTAATAAATTATAAATAATCTTCTCCAGTGTTTACCATCTTCCGTTTCTGTTAATAGAAATTTATTCTTTTGATATTATTACCAAAATTATATTATATTAAAAATTATATATTAAAAAGTAAGTAATAATCCTGTTTAAACTTTAAGGAATTAATTAGTCAGTTCATTATTGATTAATGACAGTTTAACCTAAAAAGTTAAAATCATGCCCCTACTTGAAGTGTCCCTGTACTTGACTCCAAATTCTAAGATATTGATTTCCTTCACTTCTCACCCAATATATTTCTTTGATGGTGCAAATAATGGCTAGAGTTCAGAAATACATCAGTGCTGACCACAAATTACTGGCATGCCCAGACAAGGGTAAACTTCTTTGTATCATGTAAGCTACATGTAAGCAGCAAAGGTTAAGTAGGCAGTTCTCAAGGGGGAAGAAATTACGAAATGTGTCTGCACAAAGAATGTTAATTTGTTTCTTATTTATGGTTGCTCTGTGAGTTAGATTTAATTCAGATCTCAATGTATAGCTGGGCTCTATTTGCTTAGAAAGAAAGCCTCTTTCTTTTGCCCTGTTTCAGGAGAATATGAATAGATATTAATTGTTGTCAAAACATCAGACTTGCGGGAGATCGGTTTTCTGTTGCTTGTGCTGTGATTCAATAAGCTTGTAAGCTTTTGCTGATTTAATTTCACACATGCCAATCACTTTCAGAATTTTGACTCAAGAAGTTAAAAACCATGGGCCATCAATGCCTGCAAGCTGCTGAGGAGTCACCTTGCAGCTACTACATGGTACAACACACAACAGACTTCTGCTTACTCTAAATAAACGTTAATGGTCATGGAAAGCATACATCCCAAAAAAGGATCTGAGGAAGTAACACATATGAAAAGATGAAACGCCCTTTTATTTCTATTTCCAAGAATATTTCTCATGTAAATAAGAGAATTTATTTTCTTTTCTCTAGCGATGCAAACTGGAAGTTTAGTTTTGAGCTCCTTCCTCCCAGACCTATGCCCCCTCTACACTGTGTAAAAGGCATCTGCTTTTAAAAATTGTGCTAAATACTATAGTATATATAAATACTATAGCTTTGACCTGTTATTGCATTTCACTTCATCCTCTCTAACCGCTGCTCCGTTCTTTCACAAAGTAACTGAATCAGATCCAATGCTTCCTTTCATATTACCTAATGACCTTTTTTAAAATGTTCATTGCTAACTCTGCCAGTAAATCCACTTTAAAAGCTATCTCCTAGCTTTCATAATTCAAGTTTAACACCTGGAATTAAACTTACAGATAGAATATAGCAAAAGCTATGCTATTAAACTCTAAATCTACACATAGAAGATTGAGCATACACTACATTATGGATGCCATTTATATTTATACTGCACAGGTTGATTCACTTCATACACTATATTTATATCAAATATTTTAAAACTGTCATCTCAATTGCCCAGGTATTAGATCTCTAAATTGCAGTCCCATCAATGCAATCCTGAAAACATGGGATTCAGACAGCTTCTTTTTTTATAGTACAGAACCAGCATAACATGAAATTCAAATCAATTGTAGCAGGGATGAAAAAGATGATTACAATGAGAACAATATCTGAAACATTTTGTGTATCAGGTTTTCCCAGCACAAATTAACAACATTTATTTGATAGTATTCTACTACCTGTTATAAACCAGTGCAGTTTATAAACCCACATCTATTGTAATTGTTTAGATCCACTATTGTTTGATGACTTAAGAGCCCTCTTTCATGTGTGTTTCTGAGCAGATGGAGGGTGAATTCTAATTTAAGTAATTAGTAGATGGGTCATTGAACATAATTTTTAGTTGGTTAATATATTAGTTTTTGAAAAATAGAGGCTTAATGAACTCATTTACATATAATTATTAATAATTGTAACTATATTATTCCGAGTAGGCAAGTTGCATAACTCATGTACTCAGCAATGGGCACATTCAGCTCTGGTCATGCAAAGCTCTTGTTTTACTCAGTAGAGAAAGAACCACCTAAATGCAGCAAATGTCACTTTGTTCCTTCTACAGCAGCTTTGTGTTTTGAGATACAAAATTATTTGAAAGAGAGTCTCATTTCTGTCATCCTCAGATGAGAAAGCCCTTCTTTAAATGCAGCAGAAGTCTGTCAAAGGTCACACGGGGAATCATTAGCAGAAGGAAGAACAGACCTTGTACTCCTGAGCTCAGCCAAGCCCAGGTCCCTGACACAGCACAGCACGGGATTAAGCCATAATAAGAAACCATCAAGGTCACAGGCCATTCGTCCTGGCTTGCAACAATAATAGTTCAGCCATGATAAAGGAAGAAGATACATCTTTCTACTTGTGCATTTTTATTCCTTCCTTCATCTTTCCTCTCCCTCAACTCAACTTTGTCCAAGAGAGACTGCTGTGCATTTCCCCCTCCAGAGGGAAAAAAAATCCAAAACAACACAGTGGAAATCTGCAAATAATCCCTAACTCACCAAAGCAGAATTAAACTGTCTTCCAGAGCTGTGAACTATATAGAAAATGATAAAGAATCAGTTGTTCATCATTTATTATTGCATCAGTTCCTCAATGCAGCTCAGGGTAATTTAGACATCTTGTTTGTAGCTGCTCTAAATAATTCTTTAGACCCAGATCATTCTTTATAGCACTGAGGACTATGGTACAAGGTCACTTCTTTTCCTCAATATGGATTAACACAGCTGAGGATCTTGAAGCAGATCTCTAGAACCGGTCAAGGAACTCTAAGCATCACAGCTGAGAAACAATTCAGTGCTGAGCAGAGAGCAAGGGAGTTCTCTGAATCAGGGTAGTGGTTTTGCCTGTTATAAAGATGAATTTTGTTCCTGACAACCAGAAAATGTCCTTCAGTTTGGGTTATTTCTTGGTGTCTAATTAAATTATCCTGGGTGTCTTTCTCTCTGTAATGCTCATCAGGAGGCTGACAGATTTGTTTCCTGCATCTCAGGAAAAATTGCATGCATATGTCAGTAGAAAAATCACAGTCTTCAGTCATGGGTTTGAGAAGTATAATAGAAATAAATAAAATCATGGAACTGTTTTCTGTGAGATCTCTCTCTTTCCTCCTTCTCACATACAGATTCTTCACTGGGCTTGAGGCCTATGCAAATGTAAAAAGTGACTTTAGGGACATAAAGTGCATCCTGCTTGTGTTAAGGTTTTCACACTGTCTTAAACAGATTATTCATGATTGTATGAAAGCCAAGAGAACAATATGGAAAGCAGATTGGCTATGCACCTACATCCTGATGCCAACTTGGCTCTCTGTTTAGATGCTGACGTCATCTCTTGAAAGAGCTGGAGCTACAAGTCAGTTTAGCTTGAAAGGAGGACACTCCACGAAGCTATGGGCAGGTCTCACCACAGCGTGCTCAGTCCTCATGGCACAGTGAGCTACCACATATTTGTGATCTCGAAGTGTGTGGGAGTTTACCTTCAAACTATGCATATTAGTTTGGCATCAAATGCACTCTGCGCTAACAGGTTGGTGTTGACTCAAAGTCTGTAGTACCTATATAAAGATGCCAAATAGGATATGGCAAACATATAAAAACACCAGAAAGATTCACCACATGAAAAATGCTTTTTAAAATCAAAAATATAAAGATTTAGGTTCTCTATATTTTCACAGTATTTCCAAAGAGGCCAAAGTGAAATTAAATTCCTGGGAACTAATAAGAAGCATCCCTGTAGTGAAACAGCTGATAAATTCTGAGCTGTATTTTGAGAAATATTCATGTTCCATTCAAAGATTACACAAGATTATCCTATTTGTTTGCCTCTTACTTGAAAAAAAACCCAAGCAAACAAAGAGAAATAGAGTGTGAGTGAAGAAGCAACCTGTGTGAATTAAGCACTCTGAAGCAGCTGATGATACCGTTATTGAGTATTAGGCAATCAGCCTGTTGAAAAGGTTCATTAGAGGATCCCAGGACTTTGGGAGTTCAGAGGAACCTTGGAGATGGTTTTAGATCCTGGATTCTGAGATGCTATTCCTATTGAAACCTGTGGATGACCTTGAATACTCATTGATAAACAGAGAAAAGGTTGCTACATGGCTTGCCTACAGTGATTTCACAGAATCACAGAATGTGCTGAGTTGTAAGGGACTCATAAGAATCATCGAGTCCACATAGAATCATGGAATGGTTTAGGTTGAAAAAGACTTCTAAGATCATTGAGTCTAACTGCAAATTTAACACTGCCAAGTCAACCACTAAACCATGTCCCCAGGTGCTACATCTACACATCTTTTAAATACTGTCAGACAGGGTGACCCAATCACTCCCTGTTCCAATGCTTGACAACACTTTGGGTGAAGACATTTTTTCCTAATATTCAACATAAAGCTCCCCTGGCATGAGTGGAAGCTGTTTCCTCTCATCCTGTTACTTGGGAGAAGACCCCTGCCACACTACAGCCTAACTTCAGGTAATTATAGAGAGCGATAATGTCTTCCCTGAGCCTCATTTTATTCAGGCTAAGCAGCTCCAATTCCTGCCACCAGCCCTCATCAGACTTGTGCTCCAGACCCTTTAGCAGCCTATTACCCTTCTCTGGGGGGCAGTCCCGTGGCATAATGGAGAGCACTCTGGACTCTGAATCCCAAGGTCCTGAGTTCGAGTCTCAGTAGGGACCGTCCCCTGGCAGTTCAAGCCTCCCTATCATCCCATCCCGTCAGATCTCGGATGCTCAGCAGGGTCAGCCCCGGTCAGTACCGGGTGCTGTGACTGTCCCAAGGACTTCACTGTCACTGTCCAAGCTTGCTCGGCTGTGACAAATGAACCTTTGGACTTAAACGTGGGGCTAGTTCTGTGCACGCTGAGCCTCACCTAAAAAATCCACTGCACAGGCTGGAAGGGCATACCCACGGGGGGAGAGCCCTTCCCAAATCTTCGTTCGCGAAGATTGGCCATTACATTACCCTTCTCTGGATACACTCCAGCACCTCAATGTCTTTCTTGTAGTGAGGGGCCCAAAACTGAACACAGCGTTTAAGATGTGGCCCCACCAGTGCCAAGAACTGAGGGGTGTTCACTGCCCTGATCCTGCTGGCCACAATATTGCTGATACAAGCCAGGATGTCATTGGCCTTCTAGGCCACCTGGGCACACTCCTGGCGGATGTTCAGCCAGCTGTCAACCAGCATGCCTGATCCTTTTTCACCGGGCAGCTTTCCAGCCATGATTGTTTGTGAGAACCCATTAAAGAGCAACTACTTCACTTAACCAAAGAACAGCAACCTATACTTAGTAATGGAATGACGAAGTCATTGACCTAATTGAGTAATCAACTAACTTATGCCAGGAGAAGCCAAAGATTCTTAGGTGCTTAGGTTTCTCTTATCATTCTGTTACATTTGCCTATCACATGAAAGATGACTGGGCAAGCACTGGTCCACCACATGCTGAAGCCCTCACCCTGCTAAATTCCATGACAAAACTCCTATTGACTCAGAGGATCATGTTTTCTCTATCAATCTGAAATGACACATCACTTATTGAACTGTCCTTGTCTTTTCTCTGAGGAGAGAAAAGGTCTCTTCTGCTTACTCTCAGCATTTGTGCTGCAATAAATATGGAGCTAATTTTATTATAAACACTAAAAAAAACAAAACAGGCCAATGTTAACTCTGTATTAGCTCTCTAAGCTATTAATTTTACTCCAGTTTTTCCTGTGGGTTCAGCACTAAGCTAGAACAATCTAGCCCCAAGGAGATCACTCTTTAATGCCATCCACAGGTGCTGCATTGACCTCTGGTGTGCTGCACTGAATTGTGTGCTAGGACCTTTGGGGCAGATCTCACAGAATTAGTGCTATAGTGACATGGGCTACCACATGAATGCTCTCCTAGCCTATTTTAGGAGAATTTTATTGCACTAATGAGCATAAATAATCTGGAACCAGCATTTCATTTACACAAAATACTTCCATGTTAACACATTTCAGGTTTCAATCCTGTGATTTTTCTGGTGGGACTGTGCAGTTGCAGTCCAGACCAATGAAGCAAATCAATTACCAGCATAGCTGTTAGAGTAAGGGAGACAGAGAGAGAGAGAGAGAGAGAAGGAAAATTCACAGTTACATTCTCCAGTGGCCGGCTAAGAGAAAACAGAGACATCCTTTCCTAAAGAGAACACACATGCTGCCATGAGATCTGTGGGGATAATATTTACAGAGGTGCTGATAGATTTAGCAATGATTTATTCTGGGACTGGACAGCAAACAGAAGAATATCAAGACCACCCTATCATGTGTCAACAAAGCCATATCTTTGTGAGAAAGGCCCTATCTTGGAGGTCTATGAGAAATATGATCATGCAGACTTAGTTCTATAGGAGACTGAACCATCCAACCTCACTCCTGTCAAGGCACCCGAAAGAAAGAAGTATTAACAGCTTTCCACACATCTGTAATAATGCTGCTGAATCAAAATAATAGCAATCAGCACCCAGAGACACACTTGCAAGAAAGGAAACAGAGATCAAAAGAGAGAATGCACAGAACACTAAGGACCACTCTTTGGTTCTTCTACAGCTGCACTGGGGGTGTCCTCCAAAGTACAGGCAGATGGGCTGCTTAGTAAAAACTGCAAATAATAATTTCTATCCACCACTCCAATCTGCGTATATTGAAATATCAGAACTGCAAAATCAAAAGTTGGGTGGGTTTTTTGGTGTGGGATCCCATTTTGAATCATATCAGGGATCTCTGTAAATACAAATTATATGAAACCACTGTCCCTATTTCTCAACTATCAAAAAAAGGTACTTTCATGACCGGAAATAAAGCAGTAAATGCTTGCTTATTTTTACTTCAGCTGCAACTCGCAACAGAAATGCATATCATGTATGCAAACACACGAACACCTCAACTTCCCATCTAAGAGTTTACTGTAGTTTCCATGTAAGACATAACCCTGTGTAACACGTAAACAGCTGTATTTCAGCAATATTGACAGCGAAGCTTTCATTTAAAATAAAATGATCTATCAGTGTCTTCATCACTGTTAATACAAGAAAAGTAACAGCAACTAATGTTGTCAATGTAAAGCAAATAAACGGTTCAGTGAGTTGATACATGTTTCCCCAATAAACACCTGAGCAGAACTGTGTTTCCTTTCAGGTTGGATACAAGACCAAAATCTACTTAGACACAGCTGTTGGGGTAAACCCAGCTTGCTTCCGAAACAAACCAAACAAACAAAACAACAACAACAAAAAAAGAAAATTAAGAAATAAAGTAAACCCCATGCAGTAAGTTGGAGAGTGCATGCCACAGTACAAACAGCAATAATCATTCCAGAGGGAAATCATTGTAGACTCCACCTACAAGGAAACCAACCATGAAGCTACTCTTCTAATACTTTTATAGAGGATAAGCATACTGCATCACATCTGATGACATCTTGCACTTTTGTACCTGCAGGGAACTGAATTTCTGGATTCTCTGTAAGTTCAAAAAGCTGTTGTGTAGCTGCAGCTAAACAGAAGTTTGAATAAATACATTTCTGAGTCATCAATCAACCTCTCATTTACTCATTTAGTGGGAGGATGAATGTCTTTTATGAGACTGGTGGAGCGGCACGAAGGTTAAGAACATGCTCCATCTGTTTGTTCTCTGCTCAGCAGCACTCCCGGCTTCCCAGCCCAGGGAAGGGAGGGGATTCCTGCCCTGAGCGAGAAGCGAGTGTGCCAGCTTTCCACTAAAGCAGCTCCGTTTGACCTCTCATATCCCCACTCTCTCAGCCTCCGAGCAGTGACTGCCAATCACACCGAATTGTGGAGTGGGTTTGCAACAGCCCATAATATCAGCATATTTCAAATGGCAGGTGGAGACTTTTCTTTGTCAGCAAAGTGAGATGTGCAGGTTCTGTTGTAAGCTGAAGTGATATAACACGCCTCCCCAAAAACTGCAATGCACAGGAAGCAGTCAAATACTCAGGGCCAGATTCTCATCTTCCAGGAATGAACCACTTTCCCTAAAAATGACTTACTGAAGCTAGCAACACATTTTATGGATTACAGCGAGAGCAAGTGTGTATCTGAACATGCCAATCCACGTTTGAACTTAGGAATTTGTACTGCCTTTGACTGTGTGTAGGCAGAAGATGGCCTCTTACCATTTATATTAGGTCTCTTTAGTTCAAAAGCAGCAATGCAAAACAAGTGTTGTCACCATAATTTACCTCTTATGAAAGCAAATTTTTAAAAAAGATTAGAAGAGAAAAAGGCATCCATCTGTCAGATGTAGACTTCTTGTCTCTTGAAAGAGTTGAGAGAAGAAAGAAAACTGTAAAATGAAAGGGAAAGAAAGCATCAAGAATAAGGTAAAGCCTTCCTTCACTGCTGCTCAGTGTAGCTCCTTTGAAATCAGAGTAGCAGTGTTGGTGTGCAGCACTTGAAAGGACCAGAGCAGGATGAAGGGAATAAACATCAACAGTGATGGTTCTGTGGATATTCTGAGCTAACGGATATGCTTCTGTGCCTTTTTCACTGACCAAAAGACAAGACTACATGCTGTAATGGTCTTAAAAAATACTGAAGATTGCAAATAACAACAACAAAATATTTTCTTGTTGTTACCTGCAATTCCAATGTTCTTTCACCAGTAGGGCGCCATAGAGTGTCTACCTACAACACTCAGATGAATAAATAGCTACAAATGCCATTATAGTTACAAAGGAGTAATTAAGCTTGGGCAAGGGACACCTAAATCACTCAGCATGCCTGTACTACGCTGTACTGCATCCTCTTCTCTAGACAAAACTAATATGAAAATGCAAAGTGAGTAAATCACACACAAAAAAATGTGCACACTGCAATTCCAGTATGTTAATTATTTGCAATACCACTCAGCTCTGTAAGCCATTCCCTTGCAAAAGTAATAGGTACAGAAATCCAGCAAAGAGAAAGTTAGTTTTTATCCATATGCACTGTATCAGTGAGAATTCAAATCTGACACCCCAAAAAGTTGCTTGAAATCTCTGCCTCCACCGTCAAGCCTAGAAGCCCTTCAGCAAACCTGTTTAGAGAATAAGATCACTGAAGATGAAGAGTGGCACTGCCTAGCAGAATATAGCCTTAGATGTAGAGCTTTTATATAGTGTAATGATATTGAGATATAGTAAAATGTCATTCAGAAAAAAGAGGGAAATTATCAGGCCCTGGTTCTAAAATCACTCAACATATAATTCATTCTTGGATTTGTATATTAAATAGAAATATAAATGTATTTAGAAATTGCATCTATACTTTTTCCATTATAGAATGATTAACACTCTGTTTTCTAAAATTACAAATGTGGACATGAAATTTTAATCGGGAAAATGTGTGAAAGTAAAGATCTTGGTTGCCAAAGGAATTTTGGAGATTGAGGGACCATTGTGTTTTTAAGGAAAGAGTATCACTCCATTTTCTATAACAGTTCTGTGATTTTTCAAGTAGGCAAGTGAACTGAGCCTCTGGATCCCACTTAAAATATATCCTGACACTTTCTCCCACCCAACAGGTTGGATTTTTGAAAAGAATAACGGACTTTTAATACTACCTGGAACCTATTCACTGAAATAACTCAGTCATATATGTGGGAGCTATAAAAGTTACTTTCAATATCTCCTTCACAGATAATTTTTGCATTCTTTATTTCAGATTGTATTATCAGAGACAAATGTCTTCAAATGGATTTTCTCTGAACAGTAAGCTGCATAAAAAAATTCTCATAAAAAATTTCTAACTACTTTTAATTGACAGAGAGAAAAAGTGAGAAAATGCTAGATTTGCCTCTCTAGGTAAAAATCTGGAGGACAAAACAGCATAGTGCCTGTCTAATTCTGATTGTTCGGAGGTCCCTGAAGATTTCAGAAAGTTTGACATGTAATTGCATTCCCTTGCACTCTAGAATGGATGCAATGTCAGATTGGTCCTGTCAAACAAATCTGACATGAAATGCTCAGAAGTGAGGTCACAAAGCTTCCCAGCTACAACATTTTAATTGAAATATCTGCTGTATTTTAACCAGTGCAGAATAACGAGCTGAATCATCATGGAAGATCCTTCTGGGGCATCTATCCTGCAAAAACAACAGGAATTTGTACTATGTGCCCAACTGATGTTATCACTCCCAATGTTGTAAAACATGGAATTAAAGTAAAATCTTTACTTTAGAAATTAATGTATCATGCAGATTGATATATGGGACATCAAGATCAGGACCACAGGAAAAAAAAGTCAGAAATCGATAGATCTAAGTGATAATGCACAGGTTATATTTAGAAATAGTAACAACAACAACAATGAAAGAATTGAATTAAAGAGTAACAGTTCACCAGGTTTTTAGAACTGAATTCTTGACCCTACTGAGGTCATAGCAAAATTTTCATTATCTTTCATAGGATCAGGAGTTCATCCAATATTAACAAAGGAAACACAGCATCTGCCATTTATGAAAGCCTCTAATCTCTTGCCCCTGCTCCTGCCAGTAACTCCTCTCTGAAGTCTAAAAATTAAAACTCAGATGGGAACAATAACATAATGTAGAAGTTAATTTTTCCTTTTGTTTGTATAATAAAAGTCTGATGCTTCTGTTCCCCGTTTTTGTCATCTATTACAAGCCACTCCTTCAGTTATTTTTAGCTTAACCACCAAGCTGAAGCTTGAGGATGTGGAGTTAGGTGATCCTATGGGAAAATCTAAAAAAAAAAATTACTTTTCAAATTACCAGTATTGGTCAGTGCAATGTGTGATCTGACCTGCCATCAGGGTGTTCCTTCCTTAGCATTTGAAGGAGAAATCACAGAGAGAGCAAAGGGGGAGATTGTGGCAAACATGCCCTGGCTGCATTCTCAGCACCGCCATCTCACAATTTCCTGCATTTACAGGCATAACTACCATTACTTCTTTTAATCCTTAGCCTTTACCTAGAAGCATCTGGAATTAATATTTAATGGTTAGTTTTAGCTCCTAGTATTTTTTGTAGTCTGGTTTGATCTTTCCTCATTACAATTTTTAACTCCAAATTATGTCTTCGTTGCTTAGTTAATTCACATCAGTTAGTGTAGATCAAGGTGAAGGCAAATACCTGTGACATAAATCTTGGGCAGCACAAGGCAACCACATGACCACACAAAAAGATCAAATGTGTGGGGAGAGTATAAACCTGTCAGGATCTGCAGAGCTTCTGCCTAGGCTTGTGTTAAAAAATCCTCAGCTCTCAACTGAAAAGTTATTTGTGGGGATTTCTGATATGGATGGCCTTCAGTGAGTGACAGCGCCTGAGTTATAACTTCAGTTATACGCTTTAAGCCACCTGGTTGCAAACATTGTTTGCCCATGATGACGAAACAAAGGCATGTGTGGGCTCTTCCCTCTGTTAGGCTGGGGATTGGAGAAACTTCTTCCCCTCATGTCTCACCTGGGTCCAGAAGACCTGCTGCTGCAGCTCTGTTGCCTTCCATCTCAAGGCATAAAAATATTCCTCTTTCGATCGGATATCTTGAGTTATAGTGCTCGTTTACAATCAAAATTTATGTTCCCTCATTATTGTAATTGTTCAGCTCAGCACTGTAATTTGGAATCTGCAGTTTCTGATAATAAAATCACTGAAGTATGGAACTTGCTGTCACATCTCTTACACTGCAATCTAGATGCACTCCAGATCACACCAGGGATCTGGCTGTTGCCCTGCGTTAGCTGTCTTCTAATCCATCTGTCTTAGTCGCCTCCCATGGAAACTGGGGAGCAAGAGCACCAGAGAGGGAAAATTGTTGTGCATTGTGCTCAAGGTGCCAAGCTAACACAAAATATTGATGCAGATGGAGCACAGAGATGAACCTGACAGCTGGATAACTCACCAAGCAGCTTTGGGAATCTCATGGAATCACAAAACTAGCTGCAATTTAATTTATTTATTTTCAGCACGATTTGCCAGTTTATGGACAGCTAGATGGAAAACAGAAGTGTGTTGTTTTTGAGGGCATTTTGTTTTAATGCTTTCTGGGAATGCATAGTTTTATTTATGGATTTTCAAACAAAAAATTCATCTCAATTCATACTTCATTTGACACATCACATGAAGAACAAAATCAGAAAAAAACACTGTGCACAAGCCTCTCCCTACCCAGCTCCCCTTCTGAAATTTCATTTCTTTAGCTTCTCACATTTTTGCATTCTTTCTCTCCAGGAATTTAAAGGAGAAAAGACAAAAGCAAGCTCAAAATCATTGGATTCATATACATTTGGATGTAAAAACAACCAGTTCCCTGCCATCTTTTCTTAAAATCAGACTGCAGATATGTTATTGCATGAAAGAGACCCTCACATCATTTTTCAATTTTCCTTAACACAGTTTTCAGTATGTGGGTTTTTTTAGTGTATTTTTGAGTTCCTCAACTGAAACATGTCACACATCATAAACCCTGGTGCCATGTGCCTGAGGTTTGGCAGATTTTGCTACACTGTAGGTTTCACCTCTTTCTGACATCCTAGCAATCCTTGCTGATGATGACAGGATAGGCTAGAGTGGAATATGAAAAGCAGCTGGGACCACACTGGAGTAACGAATCACTGAAGGCTTGCCCAGGCTCTCCAATTTTGGTTTCATATTGGGACCAGCCTTTGATCAACCCATGGCCGTAATTTTTAATGGAACATATGCATTTTTACTCAAGTTTTTATATTATTGTCAAATCTTTGGTATTTAAAGTCCTCCCTGCCTTTGGTCTCTGGTAAGGAATGAACAGGCCAAGAGAAAAGAAAGCTGATCTGCTTCACTAGATACTTTGGTATGTTGTTGCAGATGGAGTGGCAGGACTCGTGCCACTGGCGTAAGGAGCCAGCTTTATTTAGTATCCAGCCTACCATATCATTCAGACAGTAATTTGAGCTTCTTCAAGACACCAGTCCTGGGTCCTGCAGGGCTCAAATGTCAGCAAGCAAGGACAGAGAATAAATGCCTTCCCAGACTCTATTTGGTGAGCTATTCTTCAACAACTCCTCTTGCTTTCTAAGTCATACAGGTATATTCCTTGAAGCCAGGGAGGGTCTTGGATAAAGGAAAATAAAAGGTTGCAAGTTGGAAAGACAAATGTCTTCAGATGCCTGAATAAGGCAGTGTGCAGCACACACTGATGGAGAGGTAGAATGATGCTGGCAGCAACCTTCTCCCTCACAGACCACTGCAAAACAAAGGTTAGTCATGTGGAGTAAGGGTACAATTAATATAGTCTGAACTACTCCAGGAAAAAATACACAAAAAAAATCAAAACCTATTCTCTGCACCTCAGATTCAGAGAAGTAAACAGAGTGGAAGCATGAAGTAATGGGGCTGGCAGTGCACTGTAAAAGGAAAGGCTGAATCAAACAGGATGCATGATCTAGAAAGTCAGTGAGACGAAAATGAAACTCAATTCCTCCACAAAAGTAGAGCAAGTCTGGATCAGTCACTGTTAACCCTACTGAGAAGAATGGCTCAGCAATACAGAACAAGGCAGGCAGGATCTCTGACTTTGTACAATGGGACAAGGACTTCTATCTCTCTGTCAAAAAGAATTATAACCCTACTTAAAGCTGGTGAATAATTTCTGCTGATTCATAAAGAGACAATTCCTAATTCCACCAGCATGAAAGGTGAGCTCCAGACTGAAATATTGCAATGGAGGCTTGCAATTACTCCAGGCTTTTAAAACTCTGCCAGCAGTCCCCCAGGCGACATGCATTCTTGCAACAGGTTCTTTAATACAAAGCACATCTAAAATGGGCAAAGGAGTGTTGCAATGATGCATAGAAATTAGCTCAGTGTTGGAGTAGTGTGTGTGAATTTGTTCCTGGGCTTAGAGCTGAGAGGGGCAGGAACATTCTGTGGATCAGGGATTCCATTCTGCCCAACGTAACAGGGACTCATCAGTTGGGTAGACTTCGGCTACCATTCCCTAACAACGTCTTACAACAGTCTGAGAGCTGTTTTGCCTCTCTGGGATGATATGAAATTCTTACACAGGAAAGGAAATGCATAATACACTTAGAAGGCTACCATTCAAGAATTAAAGGAATAAGTACATTCCAATCCTGGATACAAGCTGGTGTTCCTGGGTAGCAGGAAATGCTTTATAAAAATAGTTTTTTTGAGGCATCAGACTGCTATATAGCACAAAGCTGTGATGAAACTGGATTTTCTCTGACTGCTCAACAAGAACAAAATGAAGAAATGGCATCAGAAAATTAAATAGATCTCTTTCTTGGGAAAACATTTTCTCTAGGTGGACTTGCAGTTGTGAAAATTCCATATGGTGGAATTTGGCATAAACACTAGTGTTGTCCTGACTTGAACACCAAAGGAGATTTTAGTTACGTTTTTCTGCACCATTACATCCTGAGAATTACCTGAACAAAATCTATTGGTTTGGATCAATATTCTACTTTACATCCACATGAATCACAGTACTGCTCATGAGAACTGCAGTTCCTGGCTTCAAATGCTCCTGTTGATTTACTTTCATGGCAAATTATATCTCGCCCAATTCATTAATATTTCAGTAGATGTTTTGCTACATATTCTGCAACTAGTTTTAACATACAGGCACTTCCTACAGATTCAAGATGATCTCTGCCCTCCATCTCTTCACACTATAATGAAAGAGGTGGTGTGGAAATTATTCAAGAAGCTCCTGTATCTCTCTGAAATCCTACACATGGAATAAAGTACAGCAGAAGAAAGGTACCACATGCTCCTAAGACTGTTTATAGCCTGACTCTATGGCAATGCTTTTGAATACCTCATTCCAGGAAATAGCAAAACACACATTAACAGAAGACAAACTTTTGACTGGGGTATTTTTTCTCTCTCTTCCTGGTAGTCTGCCTAGAATGTTTAGTGTTCCTCTTTAGTTTCCATTTTTTTCATTGCTTCCTACAGTAGAAATACATCTCTAAACAATGCTGGAGCCTTTCTCTACGGGGTCTTCATTCCAAAATCATTCCATTTGCCACTCTTTACTTAAGATGGCAGTTTCAATTCCTGTTTCTTCCTAATCCAGATATTCATCCCTCATCCTTCTTCCCAACTACCATTCTTGTCTCTGTTCCTTGCCTGGGCTGCAGGCCATCAAGTTCATTCAGCAGCTCATTTGGTTTTCCAATTAATTTTAGTCTCTCTCAAATAAAATTCATAAGCGGACTAATTTTCTGCATTCTAAGATGACCATCCTTGGAGTGGAAGATATGTTTTCATTTTATGTGGTATTATCATATGATTAGCCCGTAACAGCAGACAAAATTCAAGGACTTTGACTTCTTTCCATCTTATGTAGCCTTTGCTTAGAAGGGAGATATACTTCAACACAGTAAGAGATATTACCTAAGGCCCTTACATATCCCTTAAGCACTAGATATTGTGTATAAGAAGTGGCAAGGGTGACTAACAATGGAAGCACTGTTAAATGTAAGCAATCATGAATGCAATAAAAAGTCCCCTTGCAGTATTTTTGGGGGTTAGCAATAAATACAGCAGATGTTAGCAGCTATCAGTAGCCTGAGATTTTCTGTTGTAGCTGTAGACCACTGGGTACAGAGTTTTAGTCTACAGACAGGCATGCTTTCCTCAGTGCTCCTCTGCCAAATAGTTGGCAGTAACTGGCAGATGCCAGCAGAGATCCACACTCACACATTCAAAACCTCTCACTGATGCCTTTCTCCTGCCATTTTTGGCACAGAAGAAACCCCAAATCGCTTCCTTCAAGGAACTTCATCATTGTTTGATTGGCCAATTTCAGATAGCCTCCACCACATTTAAGTGAGATCCTCTTCTCTTGCTGTGATTAGAAGGGTAACTGTTGCAGTGTAACTGTAGCCCTGCATCCCAATGCACCCATTAAGGAAATACCATAGGCAGAAGGAATTATTCTGGACACCACACTAAGACCTGTCAGACAACATCATTTCTCGCAACATCACCAACAGCTTTCACTTTGTCAGTGCCATATAACAGAGTTCTCTATATTTCCATGAAAACAATATCAGTGTTACTGCTCTCTATTTGTCATTCAGAACAGCTCAACCCAAGACACCATTCCCATCAGTCTTTATGTTTGGAGCCTCTACTTGATTCATCTCACCATTGCTTTACTCTCCTTCCTTCAGGTCCTGTTTTACAACATATTAGCTACACAAATAATCTCTTTCTGTTAGGATTTCTGATATCCCACTTGTCTGACTGCTCAGGCTGGCAGAATACCTGCTAAAACACATACCTACACCAACACAATGCTGAGAAGCCTCTCTCTTTGTAGGTCATGCAGTAAGCTATCTGCCCCCCACCAATCAGCAATTCAGATTCAGGCTGCACACTCAGGGCAGCCCAATCCACAAGAAAACTCCATACAATCCAGGCAGTTTTAGAAATCTAATAATCATTATGTCTGCAGTTCCCTCGTGTCTTATCTTCTGATTTTAACTGTGACTGGCTGGACATCGTATGATGCTCTAATTAATTAAACCTGCTGCTTACAGATAAAGGATCTTATTGCCAACACAAATGCAACTATAAACCAGTTCAGCAAACACAACTGAAGAAATTCAGAGAAGAAAGTTAGAAAGATCTTTACAAGTGATCCATAACATTACACCACTCCTCTGTAGTACTGTAAAGCTTATGTGCTAGAAATTTGCTCTTTCAAACTCCAGGAAAGAGGTGTTTTTCCTTGGGCTAAGCAGCAGCAGGGAAGTGACTCATGGCAAAACAAACAAATGAAGTGGAGATAAGAAGCAAAAAAGCATTTTTGAAAATCAGGGCAAAGAAACCAAAGTTTTAAAAGGTTACACTGTTTATTAATGAGTATCACAATTTTACCTCAGTCTCTTGTGTCTAACTGCTTTGCAAATGGATGGCCATGAATAAGCCAGTAGGCAGTAGCACTATTATTCCTGCTCGTGTGGCTGTCGCTTCCAGGTAAGTGGAAGGCACAGACACCTTGGCACAGGTATTTGTGCTACCAGTGCCACCAAAAGATTTACAAAAACTGGTTACTAGGCAACTGTTCACGACAAAAATCTAAATAGCATCCTCTTGTTACTCAGATCTAAGAGAAAAGTCAGCCCCCACTGATGGTGTCAGGCCACTGAGGAGACAACACGCCTCCGAGTGCCAGTGTGACCACAGTCACAACTGGGTGTGCATTAACAGTCCTTTGCTTTTTCTGAAGGTGCCCACTCTTAAGCTGTAAATTGTGTATATTAAGAAGGCAGCTCTTAAAAAATGTGGATCACAGTGCATTAACCAACTAGGTGAATGTTTAAGTGGGCTTCTGGATCTCTTGCCATTACCTTGATATTTATTTAATGGACTAGACGCTTACACACAATAGTGATAAGTGCCATTTATGGAGCTGAGGGAGAAATAGTGCTCCAGCTGGGGCTGGCTGGAAGCAAAAAGGGGCAATCCTGTAACGCTTTTGAGAGCAGCACTCCTCATACTGATGCTTTATCAAATACAAAATTCTTTCTTTCACTGCAGATTATTTTACTATAAAAATAATATTTCTATTTTGATGGCTGTATTTTTTTTTATAATTTCCAATGATAGAACACAATAGATATACATACATATACCCATACAGGTATTTATAAATATATTATATTTTTATGTATTTTCTTTAGATTTTAAGGATACCACTGAGGGCAGAGCTCAGGCCACAAAATGAAGGACAGCATAACAACAACCAGCAACAGCAAAACTGCATTAATCCCACACGAAGCCTCAGAGCGTCCAACTAGATGTGCTGTTTCTAAGTCTTATTCATCTACTGACCCACCACATGCAGAGTATTTGGCAATGTGTACGTGGGGAACATGGAGAGGAGACAGAGATGTAGGGTCCCTGGGTCTGCCACCAGCGTGAGTGGTAACAGTCCAAAGAAATATACCTGGAACTTCTTTCTTCTTTTTGTTTTGTTGGTTTTTTTTTCCTTTTAATGAGGAGGATGTAAGTTTAGGGATGTGAAATTAGCTTTAGAAGCTTTATTACAAAACTGATTCGACAGATAGATCTGTGTGGCTTTGAGAGCTTTATTCACCCCCTCCTTCATATCGCCTTATTTAAAATTAACTTACATTCTCACCTATACTTAAGCGGAAACTGTTGCCATGGTGACACTGGAGGTCGTCTAAATCCAGCATATGATGTAAGCAACACAAACGACTCCCTATAGAAAGGGAAACTGGCACCACACGCAGCATATTTCATATGGGGGGAGCAGAGATGGGAACAGCCACTGCTGCTGCTGCCCCTGGGAGGCACTGCGGTTCTCAGCTGCAAAGCACCTCTCATCCTTCTCTCTTCTCAGACATGCAAGGAGCTGAAAACTGAGAGTCTGAAGCTTCGTAATGAGCTGGGACAAAAGTGCCCCCAGAGGTGACCCCAGCATTGCTGCATCTTAAAATCTCAACAGAAACACCAGCCCTATTACTTCACTGCCAGCACGAGGTGAAAGAGGGAAAAGTGGTTCACATCATCTTCCTCCACATTTGCATTTATTTCCCATGTTTTTGCCTAGCTGCCCTCTTTTAGATGCCTGGTCACGCCACATTACTCTCACACCATCAATGTCCCAGCTTGCTGCCCTGCCATGGGCAACAGTATGTGACCCAAGGGTCAGGTGGCCAAGATAGCACCACCCTGCCTTGCACAGAGCTATTCACATCCAGATCCAGAGATACCATCAGCTTGAAGCAGTGTTTGCCATCCTCAGCCATCATTCCATAATTTTGTTGTTTGTGGGATGACCAAACTGCCAGCCCCCTTGGCTACAATACCCAAGTTACCCACATAAGAGCTGTAGAACTGGTCAGCTCAGTTTCTACACTCCCTCTGCCCCTGTCTGTACATCTGAGCCCTGAAATGCAGGGTGAAAGGAGTTCAGTATCCACCAGTCCCTCTACCATTTTTTTTCTTTGCTCATCTTATTAGTGCTTCCATGTAATGAAAAACTATTCATAAGACTGGAGTGAGACCACCACGTCATTTCCCACAGACCACTTAGCTGCTATCAGAAAAGCAACTATTGCTGATTTGGGCTGGAGCTGAACCAGAGAGACCATTCCTTCACTTATTGCTCAATGCATCTGCTGGAAATTATTCCACATGGCACCCACACAGACAAAAATCCTCCTTAAAACACTTATTTCCCTTCCATCTATGTGAATTGCCCATGTATTCACAGGCTTTCCAGGATTTAATTCTCCTCCCTGACTCTCTGAATCCCAGGTTTCGTGGAATTTCTGAGTGTTCATAAATCCCTCCAAAGGGTTGATTTAACCATGGAAACAAGATTAGATCTAAAAAGAGGGAATTTAAATAATAGATACTATCCTGCCATTGTCCTACAAAATAAGGTGAGGTTTTTACAGCTGATAAGGTCAAAATAAAAGCTGCATTTTTCTCTTTTTCATCTCCATATTGAGAAATGTTACAGACTGCTACATCAACAATCCCAGAGTTTACAGCAGGGCTCTTCATGACAAGGGTGTCAGAATCTAGCACAGGAATTCAAGGAGGGCAGAAGCTATTTTTATAAAACTGTCATTTGATCTGCTTAGACTATCTTTATCAGAGTATTGTGAGGATATGTATAGCAACATATAGCCTTTTTTTACAAGAGCTCTCCTGCTTCCTATGTTGAAAATTTGCTGGTAGTTTTGCCTAAGCAAAGAACAGAGGAACAGACTAAATAAAGCTTTGCTGTTGACATTTAAACAAATTAATAAAATAAGAGCAACAACAGCTACAAAAAAAAACCCATTTGCCTACCAAAGTAACTTTCCAGCTTTTGCAGCTCTCATTTCTGCTGCAGTTGCCTCCTCTAGGTACTTTAAAACCCACACAGATGCACATATTGGACCAGATATTCTCCTACTTGTGATCCCTGGAGATTTCATCTCTGTGGAAGCTCAAAAATTTACTGCTTCTGCTCACCTCCTGTTTGCTTGGCACACTAAGTCACACCAGAACTGAATTTATCACTTAAATTTCTGATATTTTTCACATTTTTATTTAGCTAAGCAATTAGTGACAATGTGCAATAGTTAATGGTCCTCTTGTAAATTTCAAAGTTTATTCTCAATATTCCTACCTCCCTATCCATAGATGAACCTCCCAGTTCAGGCTTCTGCTGCTGGCTAAACTTAATTCACAGCAAAGTTAGACACGGTGATTTTTGAAAGTGTTCCTACTGTGCTTGGTAGCAGGCAGTGAGGGCATAGTCACACACATGGTTTCCAGTTCTCTCCTGTACCAAACCTTACATAATTTCATTAAAACCAGCAGAAATCAAATAAAAACAGGACCAAATCAGAATGCCACACCTTTCCGACTGCTTTATCCTGGTGTGAGTGACTGCATAATATGGCAGCCAATGGGAAATCAGCTTTACATTTTTACCATTTCAGAGGAGATTTAAGCAATCCCCTGGGCTCCTGTTCGAATGGCCCACATAGGAGTAGGGAAGAGGAATGAAGCTTTCTGCCTGTGATGAGGGCTCACTATTAATTTATTTTATTTTTTTCTTCAGTCATCTTCACTAGTATTTTCTATCAAGAAACTTTAGAAGCCAACAACAACAAAAAAAATTAACGTATGGCCAGAGACAGTTCTGCTACCATGGAGAGCTTGGAGTAGGAGAGAAGGTCATGGGATACTGCCAAGTATGTTCAGGCTGTACTCAATAATTCTGTGATGCTAACGTCATCCTGTGCCCTTGTCAAACAGCATTCCTACCTGCACAACCAGATGTAGGAGCTCTGCTTTTGGGCTCTGTGCAGTCATGCATCCTAATCCCAAATGGGTGCCCAAAGTGCCATCATTTCTTATCGTCATACAGTCTTTGAAAGTGTCTCTATAAATTTAGTCTCCAGTTTTGCTGGCAATAAAAGCCAAGGACTTAACTTGTTTGGAAACTGCCTTTCTCTTTAAGGACTGAGTTGCTGCAAGTTCAGTAGTCAGGGGAGGAAATAAGAACTTCTTATCCATAATGCCACATTTATATTCTGAACTCTTTGAGCTCCAATGCCACACCCAATCAAAAAGCCCGGGAAGGATCCCTGCTTTGCTACTGTCTGTACATTATGTCTTCTACAGATAAAAGAGTCAAATTTCCATATATCCATCAAATTCAGGAGAACTAAGCTTTTATTCACACAGAAAGAGAAGAAATAGAAGAGACTAGTCAAGGGAGGCTCAGAATAGTGCACACAGCAAACACAGTATTCCAGTCCCTCATCCAAAATGTATTTCTCTCATATACCACATTCACTTACCACCTTTTATATATACACATATTTAAATTTACATATTTACATGTGAATGTATGCATGCATATATGTCTTGTACAGAGGAATCTATTTCTTTCATTAGTCCAAAAGAAATAGCACAATAAAAGAAGAAATATTACCTGCAACCAGGAGAGCTCAGAGGTTTTCTGTGGAAGACAGAAGAGCTTGCATGCCCCTGAAAGTAGTTAAGACCTTGCCTACCAGGTGATACACATAAACCACAATAACGAGCACACTGTGAACCACATCAAGTGATAAGGCATTCTGCTTCACAGCTCAGGTGAAAAGCATTATGCAATCAAGTTGAAAAGACCAGTTTTACTCTAAAAGTGGTCAGTAACTGAACATATTCATTTACCACGCATCCAAGAGAAGCAATAAATTGAGTAGCACAGGTCACTCAGTCACCTTTGCCCACTCATCCATACACTAAATGAAGGGACTGACCATGCCTGTTATCAATCTCCTTTCCTAAAATGGTCGGCTATGAAACAAAATGGGTAATCAGATGCAATGTTTAGCTTGATTATTTATAGAATCAAGCACATGTCATTTAATTCTTGGCCTTATCAGGTATGTCAGATAGAGTGAGACATGATGAATGACAGTTCTGGCAAAACCTGAAGTGTGTTGCCAGCCAAGATGGGTTTTTTTACTGAAAAAGTGAATAAGGACTGATAAAGCTAAAAGTGGTCAAGGTTGTTTTTCATTTCATTGTTGTGGTACTCGGGTGATGACTTTTCCTGCTACTTCACTGAAGAAAGCTCTGTGGAAAGCAAGACAAGGAATAAGATGGGGAGATATGAGGTGTGTGGCATGCTGTGTAACGAGTGAAAGACTGGGGTCAGAATAGCTGGGAGGTCCCTACTTACTCCGTCCTGCAGGTGCATTTGAATGCCAAAGCAGAGGTCACGTGGCAGATTCTTCAAATCACTTGAGGAGATGGTAAAAGAAAGTGGGACTTGTTTAATGAGAGATTAAATAAGGTAAAGGCTTCTTCTGCATGTTGATCTGACAAGGTGGCTTCAGTTACCAGGAAGATGCACACACAGACTGCTAAAGGGAGTTTATCCGAGTCTAGTTATAGACCTTCTTTGCCATTTAGGCAGTATTTGAAGCGAGACAGGAATAAAAGTGGTTTCTGAGTCATTTGAAAGCATATTTCTGACACCTCAGGTCACCTGTCATTTTATTTCCAGGGCAGACATATAACTACTCGGCGTGGAATTTATTTAGCAAAAAATGAGCCCTAGACAGGCTCCTCGTACTTGGTTTCCAATATAGCCTTCATCAGAATAGCATTGCCATTTTCCAGCCACACAGATAATTTCTTCCCTGTGGTCTGGCCTCAGAGGTCTGAACTCCACCAGGATGACAAAAAGCAGGGAACAAATTAACTGCCAATTATTTTTTAAGCTAGCTGCAGTACTTTTATGATGAATATATTTTTCCTTGGCCCAGAACACTTAAAATTACCAGTTTTTCCTTTCCAGTTTATGGCACAGAATGCAAGGTTGTTCTTGAGGGAATATTAAACTTCCTTACATATTCCAACACTATCTCCAAAGGAGCATATAAAACCTATGGCAAAACCTGGAGCTGAAGTCCTATTCCCTGAAACTTCATCCAACTTCAACAGTATTCAGCAACAAAACCCTACAAAACATCTTTAGGAATTATCGTATATGAACGATGTTTCTTTTCTTTATTGCTCATGGCTTTTTTCCCAGGTCCTCACTACCCTGAGACAATCAGCAAACTTTGAGAGAGAAGCACATAGAAAGAGCATATTACTTATTTTTATATGTTTTGGTCCACTGTTTCAAAGAAAACATTAATTATTTATCAGTAAGACCACCATTTCAAGTATTATTTACATCTCCAGGAGCATACCTCCTTATTTCTTTAGTGCATTGAATGGAAGTAAAGACAGAAGATGTAGCATGAATATTAGAAGAAGTCCAGCTGTCTGCTGTGTTGTGCAATAAAATCCCTGGGAGAATATTACAGGTCTCTCACTGGAACAACTAAGGTGCAGCAGGGAATGTATTACTAGAGGTGCAGCACAGAACTATCTTAATCTCACAGATGGGCCAGATGACCTCAAAAGGTTTTATCATCTAATACCTAGGATTCTGTGATATGTGTATTTTTCTCAGTATTCGTCTTCTCTGTCTGACTGCAAATCCCATTCGAATGCACACTTCTCCTGCATAATGCAGCTTATAAAATGGCACTAACCAATTATCTTAGCCATTTAATACCTATAGAGTCTGTCCTTTTGGAATGCTGTAAGCTTTTTTTTTTCCTAGATATGTTATTAGAATGGAAGTGTTACCATGCTCCTGATGACTTGCACAAAAGAAGAAGACAGGACTGATTGGAAACGTGTTAATTATATTTTAACTTTGCAATGTATTTCAGAAAATATTAATAAGACTGAAATTTCAATTATTAATTACATAATGAGTAACACAATGCAGTTTTGAAGTCTAATCCAGGCACATTCCTGAATAATTTAATTCTGAAAATGGTGTAGCACAAAGGGCTTGGATCACAGTGAAATCAAGCAGTACTAGGAATGTAATAGTCTCAGGGCTAAGAAATCCAAATTATTTCCTCTCCCTGCCCCAATTCAAATGCTCTTCAATGATAAAAATTATATTAGAAAACATAATCTCAGCTTAATACCTAATCAAAGAATAAGGCATCAACCATTCATTTCTTACATTATTATCAGTGGCAAAGCCTGCACTCCAAAAATGTGCAGTTCCAAGTGTTTGACTGATGATGTTTGTTTCCTGATTATTCATCACAGGGTTTAGTTGCTCATGTTAGATCTTTCCTCACAGTATCTCTTGTGTAAATGATCATGGTTAATATTAGAACATAGGATAAGCTTGCAGTGAAATGATGTGAAAAAAAGTTGTGGAATACAGAAATTTTTTACTGTGATGAAGAGAAAAACAGGCAGCTTTCAAAAATATTTGTGAACAAACCAGAAATTGTTTCTTATGCCTTCCTCCCTCCTTGCCTCCCCCTCAGACCAAATGCACGTATGCTGGATTTTACTGAAAACCACACAGACAAAGGATTTGAAGGGAACACTATCGCGCCTGAAAAAAAATCACATGCTGGCTATTGCAAGGTGAAGGAATGTGATCTCCTGACACCAGCCCCTCTTGTCTGTCACCATTTCATCTCTCTCTCTGCACCCTCATCAAGCATCTTTCACTGCCCTCTGTAGCTTAGAACACCTTGCCAAGGAAGGGCTGAACTGCAGCTCTGCAGAATGTTTTGGTTTGGGCAAACTGGCATTTTCTGACAGCGGAGAGCACTCACATAACTTTAGGTTCAATGTCCTGGCTGGGAGGATGCTAGAAGTGGAAGGGTGCAGGAAGCCTAACCAGGGAACACTTTGATCAGGCTGCTTACCAATTTTTGGTGGGCTGCCATGTCCCCGTCTCAAGGGAAGGAGCTAGCACAGTGACCCTACTGCCACCCACACATCCGAGAAAAAAAACAGAAGGAAAAAGTGGTGACCAGTGTTTTGGGGTCTTTTGTTGTTGTTGAAATCTATCCTGGATTCACAGTGCCATGAGAATGTGTATAGATACAGGAGCCAGATGGAGCAAACGCTGGTGTCTTTCAAATGCCACTACCGCAGGGAAAGGCGTGCATGCACTCACACACACAAACTAAGGGAGGGAGCACCAGCCTCAAGTGAGAAGAAATGAGATTGCTGTGGGCAGGAGGGCTGGGGAAGGGAACAGATTGCTGCTCTGCTTCTTGCACCTGAGCTTCCTGCCAAATTGTCACTCAGGCCAGAAGTGGCAGCAGAACTGCAGCCAGGTATTCCCTGCCAAGCCATCCCCAGCCAGCCTGAAGGGAGCCAACATGACCTCCTGCTCACCCCAAAAGCTGGCCAGCTTCCAGGTAGCCAATGTCATCATGAAAGAGTTGCTTCTCTGCATGTGCTTTTGTCTTTCTGGCTGAAATATGCCCCTCTGTGTTTCAGTGACGCAAGCCTGGCCATGGGGAAACAAACATTAGTACTGCAGGTTTTTCAGTTGTTCTTGCTGCTGACTGCAAAAACCAAAACTCACTATTTTTTTAAAAGATGAGTAAGTTTTCAAATGCTGGTGAAAAACCTTTCAAAGCAGCCTGAATGAATGCTGAAAACATGGGTGATATTATTTCTTTTACCACACACTGGGTAACTGGATTCTCCTCAGCTCTTTCCTCTCTGCTTACTGCACACTTGCACACCACATGATGAAATCTCATTCTCAAACTCTGAAAGAGAAGCAGCTACAAGTGTTGGTGCAAATATCCACCCCCATGAGCATTTGCTGACAAAGCCATCCTTGTGAAAGTGCATTCTGGGTGCAAGCTACAGATGCCAACATAATGCAATGTGGAGCCATCTAGTCATACGCACCAAGTTGTTCATTACTGTTAGTTTTATGGTTATGAGGTTTTTAATGCTGATTATGCTTATTTAGGTAAAGCTGAAGTGCTCAGCCTGGAAAGCACTCACTGAGTTTGAGATTGCATTGTGTAAGATGAATATATCTTCTTACTCCCTTGTGAAACACCACTAGATTCAAGCACAATAAACAGCAACAGAAATGACTACATAGAAAAATGGAAGTTTCCTGTCTAATAGCAATACTGAAAGCAGGGTTCTCTATGCTTATGCTAGGGGAAAAAGAATTCCATTGAAACAATTTGGATCTCCTTTGGTTCTCTTGCTTACATGGCCTAAAACCTCTCTTTCTGCACCTCGTTCTCTTCCCCTTCATTTTTCCCTGTAACTCGATGAAAGCAGCACTTACTTAGTTGATATTTCTTTGACACCATATGTGCAATTTTCACCAAAACATGTTTCTAAAAACAGACATTTACTTCATACTTCTTTTACAGTCAGAAGCATCGACTTAGATTTCTTTAAAAAAAATAAAAATCCTAAAACTATGTATCTCCCTTTCCCAGAATGAATCCTAGAGATAATTTTTCTTTTAATTCCTTAGCTTACACACTACATTCTATCTTGGTAATGTCACATATAATGGCATTCTAAAGCAAATGTTTTCTTGCTTCACAGTGCCTTTTAAAAAAATGACAATTTGATGCACAGAGACAAAACTGGGATGAGGAGAGAGATTTCTGGCTCAGGTTTTATAGAGTTAGAAAAATTCCAACATTGCCAAGCAAAAGAGTGAGAGGAGAGGATTCATGCCAAATGTAGAGGATTATCTTCCAGAACCATGAGCACAGCTCTGGTAACTGCAGACCAAGCCCACACTGTTCTGGGAAAATGCATTAGACACAAAGGAAAATTTCTCCTAATAGAGCAACAGGGTTCTTTTTCTTACTCTATCCTTCCTTTCTTTTTTCTTTAAGGACCTTATTTTTAAATGTCATGAAATACTGGGCAATGTCAGCTTTCCTTGGTCATCACCCTTGCAAGGGAAAGCTGCTATAGCTGTATTAATTTGTAGTCCTATATAGATACATAAGAACAGCTGTATTATCAAGTGTTGTAAAATGAACACATTTCTTTAAATCCACACAATTAATAATGGGCCTGGCTGAGTAGAAATATATTTTTTCATAAACAATACTTTCAGCCTAGGTTTGGCAAAGTAAACTTCATAAAGTTTATGACTGCTAGCCTAACTAGCATTAGGATTTTTCATGTCACTTAGGAGACCCCAGTGGTGTTTTGTTGCAAGTAGTTTACCTTCATACATCTCTAGCCTCAGTGCAGTCTAAACAGATATTAGCATTCCATAGAATGATAGTATCATAGAATCATAGAACTGTAGAATGGCTTGGGGTGGATGAGACCTTAAAGGTCATCTAGTTCCAAACCCCCTATTGTGGGCAGGGACAACTTTCACTAGACAAGGTTGCTCAGAGCTCCATTCAACTTGGCCTTGAACACTTTCAAGGATAGGGCATCCTGGAGAACAAACTACAGCTATTGTCTCTGTTCACAAAGCTTAAGCAAAAGGATGTAGTGATTTTTCCAATCACAACACAGAGCTATTCACAGGATAGGAACAATGTTCAGATGCCTTTAAATCTATATTATACAGATTCTAGTATAACTTTTTAGCACTTTTGGTATTGCTTGTTAGTACCTTTGGCCTGTTAGCACCTTTGTACAACGTTCCTGAAATGTTGTTTAATATTTCTTGTCAAGGATTCCAACAGATAAAGATTTTTAGTAAGGTAAAGAACATCTTTTCTGTAGAGAGTGTACTTAGAAAAGACATAACAGGCATATTGCTTGATATGACTGAGTCAAAACTACTCAGAAGACTCAGAAGCCTTGAAGCTGTTCCAGCAAGGGCAGAAGATGATGACGAAGAGGAGGATGAGGATGAAGGGGTGGTCTTCTGTGACTACTAAATCAGTTCTGGGAGGTGTGACTGAAGGAGGTCCTGCGGGATGGATAGCTTTAGGAAGTGGGTGTAACACACGATGTACTGTTAGACATTACAGGATAAAACCACAGCACCTCTGTAACACCTTGTGCGTACTTTGGAAATGATTCCTGTGCACCCAGCATGCTATAAACAAATGAGTGCTTTTTCTTTCTAATACTCTAAAACAGTCTTAGAGAGTTCTTTCTGGTCATTTTAGGCATCAGTTCAGATGAAGAGAGTTTCCACAGAAAATGCTGCATTGGGCTTAATTTATATATAGGTGCCAACTAAAACGCAAGCATTTCCTAACAATAATGTAATTATTTTCCATTCCAGATGTGCTATATCTATTCATTAACTAATTCTGTGATAGAGTAATCCAAGCAAACATTCAATTTTGAAGGACTGTACTATATTTATTTTTGCAGCAGAGCAAATTGTTATGCCCTGTAAGTAAAAAGGTGGATGTAGCTTCCAACATCCTTTCCTGATGCACAAAAACTAAACAGTTCTCTAGGAATCAGCCCACAGTATCAGTTATTACGATTATTATTCTAGCAATAGTTACATATTTATGTCTTAATAAGTGATACTTGTGCAGGACAAGAAGCAACACCACAATGCAAGGTCATACCCTCATATCATTCAAGACAAGGACAACTCTGTAAGGCTGTGTAAGTGGCTGGTGATTATATCAAAGATGGGAACCTGAATCCAACGTTTGAATGAGGAGCTGAACTGTTTTGTTTTATAGAGTGGCAGGAGTATAGAGGAACATTTTGTCGCTTCAGATAAAAGGCTTCACTTAGTTAAGATCTCATTGAGTTTACAGGCATCTTGTGTCATCATGCAAAAATAACCTTATTGCTGAAGTCTTTGTCCTCACCTCAGTCAGTCCAATATGGTCCTGCCTAGATAACCTACTTCTCAGAAACTATTCTCCCAACTCTTAATTCTCACTTGCACCCACAGACATCCTGCAAATCTAGAGCTGGGCAAAAACTGGAAACTGCTTGAGGGAAAACACTTTATTTCCAAAAATACTGTTGCATCATTTGGAACTGCAATTCAGAAATGTAAGAGCTTGCACACAAGGGAAATCTATTTAAACACATATATATATTTAATAATTATTTTAAAATATAGGAAAATGAATTCTTCCAAACAATCCTCCAAAATTCTCTACCTCTCAGTTCTCCAAATGACCTCAGACCTGGCAACAATACAGTAAGTTTTCCTCAGTGCAGTAAACACTTCTTTAAAATCAGCTTAACATGTGTGCACTCCATCAAAACCCTGACAGTTTTCAAATTGCAAATTATTAACAAAAATTTCTCCTGCAGGAAAAGAAAACTTCCCTTTCAATCCAGGACCGTATTTAATTCTTTAGCCCATTTATAGCCATCTCGTTCTCTATTTCATCCTCCTCTTGTGTGGTTAGGAAAATAGGGTACTGACAGTTGTGTCAGCAGTTTGACTCTTATTAGTTTTGCTGCTGAGTAAAACAGCAGTTGTGATCCCTTCATGATCACATCCCTAGCTCACCTTGGCCTGGTTTAGCTTGCCGGTATTAAGTCTGGTGTTAGCCCCAGCAAGGTAATGAATTTGACACTCGTGGTATGCTTTATATTGCAGCTCTTACAGGATAATTCTCCAAAGCTGTGTGTCATATTATGTCCCTAGGTGTCCTCAGGTGAAGTGTGTGCAATGCAAAAGTGACCCAAGAACTGGTAGGTCAGTGTTTATTCTGCCCCACAGCAGTGTACACACAAAATGAAGCACTAGCATGGTAGCAAACACACACACATGTCAAAGGGCTGGCTGGAGGGAGAGACCCAGGAATCACACTGTCATATAATTAGCAAGCTCAACGCTGTTATATATTGCATCTTGCTTTTATCTTTGACAGGCTATAAATTCATCTGCCTTGGGACTAACACTCACTTCCCAACCCACGCTTCCCAGGAGACCAAGCTATGCTATGAAATGACTTCCCAAAGACATCTTTTTCCTCCACCTCTGTGTAATTCCATATTCTGCTCCCACGAAGATACAAATCTAATCATGCACCAAACTGATATCTTGCAAGGCCCTGGGCTGGACCCTCTGCCCTCTGTTCAGGCAGAACAGGGGTGGCTGAACTTCTCAATGGGAAAAAAAAATAGTAGCTGTCACATCTTCACTTATTCAGAAAATAAACTCATATTGGTTGCATTGGGAAATCCTCAGTGAGGGAGGTGTTTTTTCATGAGCAGCAGAAAGGAATGCATTACATCTGTGTGCACACACTACAGCTGTAGAAAACCCTTAGACCCAGACATTTTAAGGCAAAATGGGACTACTGAGAGCCATTTATCTGACCTCCTGTATCACATTGATTTTCACCCAGTAATTCCTCTGATTAAGCCCAATGCTTCATGATTAAAGTGTACTATCACATTAACAAAGATCTGTAACTTTGACAAAACTTTTTCTGAAGTATAGAGAGTCTTCTGCATTTCTTGGTCATCCGTGCCTTTGGTGTCACATTTTTTGTGCTTTATCTGCAATTATATTTTTGGCACTCTCTTTGTACAGAATGAAATTTGATTTGTGCTTTTTAACTTGGCATTGAACAATGGGAGCAATTTCACAAATGCTATATGCAAAGGGCACATCAGCTCCACAATCCTGTTCACAACTCCAATTCTCAGCATATAAAGGACTATACAAATATTTTATATGTAGGCTGAATATTTGGGGCAAAAGGATGTGTTGCTAGCATGTACACAATCTAAGAGGCACTATCACAGACCACCCAAACCATTATTAAATCCCATCTTGCTGCTTATGGTGTTACACTCTGTTTCACGTGCATCTCTTTGCTCATAATCAGAGGAATGTATTTCACAGATTTGGTCCATTGCATATGGTCTGCATGTGTTTGTTTCTAACTCTGTGGTCTTTCAGCTGGCCTGTGAAAAAAACAGTCTTTGATTGGAACGACATGGCTCAAGTACTCTAGATTTTTTCTGTATGTCATATAGCTAAAACCTTCAAATCCTGCAGAACCAGCCTGTAACAAGCCTAGAAGTCATAGCAGGTTTGCCAGCTTCTGTAGGTTTTGATTTTTAGGAAACTGGAGTAAACTTCAGAAAAACTTTAAACAGCTCCTACTTTATTTGTGCTGCTTGTGGAAATTCTGTCATGCTAGTGATTGTGCAAAATATTTCTTTTGGGACCAAGCAAAATCCAAATACTTAGAGTCTCCTTTTTATTTAAAACTATCCAAAGATAAATCTGTCTGAATACATTTATTTGGGTTAAATTCTCTCCTGTGCTGCATTGTGAGGTTTAATGTGTTTAACAGTGTAACAGCAAAGAGAGGCAAGCACTGCAATATACAGCAGTGCCTAAGAGCTGTGCAGCTACTTGTGGGACCACAGAGCTCCAACAGCCATTTCATGACATTTAGAAAAGGAATTTTGCCACACACACGGTACACTCAAGAAGATTAGGTGGTCCTTGGTATTTCACCTCTGTACACATGCTCCAACAAATTGTACTGCCATTGAACCTCACAAGTAAAAGCTAAAGGGGAAGGAAATTGCTCTTCAGGAGGTTGCCCCTTCTACCAGGGGTGAATCTCGATTAAGTGTGCAAAAATACATCCTTAGTATATGTAAGAGGTCAAACTGGCTGGAAGCCCTTGGGAGAAAACTCCCTAACCTTTCACTGTTTAAGATGAGCTTCATTCACATCATCCTGCTATGAATAAAAGCCTCAATTTCTTACAGTCCTTGCCCTAAAGAATTAGACAATGTTTTAATTTTTCTTTGTGCTGCCTGTGTACTCAAAAGAGTTTGTAGGCACCTGTCTGTCAAGTGGGTTTTGTTCCCTGGCTATCCACTCTTTTGCTGATCTCATTAGTCAATTTGATTGACAAGATAGGGTATTTTGTTTATGGTTATTATGGAGATTTATAATTACTGTTAAAATTCCAAAGACAAAGTTCATCTTTTTCCCCGATGCCACTGAGACATTTAAACAATAGCAGTGATTAATTTAAACCAAAGAAAATACATTGTTGTTCCTTGTAAATCCAAATATCTTTTTCTCTCATTTAATGCCATTAATTACCTCAGTGACTTGTGAATTCCTTGCTGACCCTCGAACATTTTGATCAACCTGTTGCTATTGAGAGAAGTTGTCTCTTTCTTCAACCATTTCCTTGGGTCAAATTCAGCTCACACTGACTGCAGAACACATCACGCCCCTTGGGCAAAGAAAAACTCCTTTCATTCTTCAGCACTTAGTATAACTTACAGGTAAATAGATTTTCAAATTATATATATAACTATTTACAAATCACTTATTGTTACTACTCACTTCCCATGCATCAGGACCAGTTATTTGCAAGTGTGTGTTCTCCTTACATATACTCACATAGAGAGACCTCTAGAAGGATGAATTTTTATCCAGGGAGAGGAAAGTATGGGTTGTTCCAGCATCTCTCTCCTTGTGATTTCTGACACTACTTACCAGGTTGTTGACCTCTGCGCATTGTCCAAGGCATCCATTGCTTAGAAGTAAAAATAATAATAGAAAACCTCACCTGACTGGAAGTCCAAGTGAACTAGAAGAAAGAAAACCCTTTAAAAATACAATGTTCAAATGGTGATGATAGTGGTGTTATGTTATATAACTTTTAAAAGCCATACACTTCATTCTAACATGTTGAAAGAAACATATTTTGCATAAGGCAAATTAAACTGATTAAAGACAAATAGATGACACAACCATAAGATACGAAACAAAAGTTATTCATCAAATCAAGATCATATTATGCTTTTAGTTCCATTTCCCAGGTGGCCAAGAAGGCCAGTGTCATCCTGTCTTGTATCAGCAATAGTGGCCAGCAGGACCAGGGCAGTGATTGTCCCCCCATACTCAGCACTGGTGAGGCTGCACCTCCAGTACTGTGCCCAGTTCTGGATCCCTCACTGCAAGAAAGTCATTGGGGAGCTCGAACATATCAAGAGCAACAAAGCTGGTGAAGTGTCTGGAGTACAAGTCTTACGAGGTGTGGCTGTGGGAGCTGGAGAAAATGGGGCTCAGGGAGGACCTATAACTGCACTCTCCGTAACTAACTAAAAGAAGGTTGTAGCAAGGTGAGTGTCAGTCCCCTCTCAGGTGACAAGTAGCAGAACAAGAGGAAATGTCTTCAAGCTGTGCCAGAGAAAATTTAGATTAGTTATTAGCAAAATTTTCTTCACTGAGGGGGTCATCAAGCACTGCAACAGGCTTCCCAGGGAAGTGGTGGAATCACCATCCCTGGAAGTATTAAAAAATGCACAGACATGGCACTTGGAGATAAGGTTTAGAGGTAAATATGATTCTATATAATTCTATGATTCTATATAAAGAAAAGACATTTATACATTCTGGAGACTGGTAGAAAGTCTCCAAGAGACTGAAGACTGAGAGAAAATCTTCTCCCCACGCTGGAGGAAGTGAAGTAACTCGGTGTGGAAAATTGTATCATGTTTATCTGAGTGATATTGTCCCACATCTGTGGCCAGAGTTAAACCAAAGGACAGTAGTCAAATCCTCTGGAAACACTTGATAAATATGAATAAACAGGTAATGATAAAACAGCTCAGGTGAACAACTTCAAAGATTTATCTTCAAAGGATTCATCTGGGCTACCAGTTATGAAATATCTGTCTACCTAGATATGAAAATGGTTTTCTATTATTAAGCACAGGATGAGAAGTTATTTAACAGTTACAGAGCCTCAAGCCAGAGAAGAGAGTAAGTTACCAACAAGAATGTCAATTGGCAGTGAGTCATGCTGCAAGAGATGGGGAAAAGAGAGGAAAAGAAAGTCCAGCAAGGAATTATATTTAATTCATCCCAGAGATGAAGGACAGCAGGCTACATATTGCACCAAACATTTCAAAAAAAGAATAAATACACAGAAAGGCTTTAATTATATTATAACTTCAAGATCTATATGCTTCCTGACTCTAGATAAATGAAAATATACTATGTTAATTAAAAGAAGCCTGTTTTTCATCTATTCTCTCTACTTGCTAACCCCACCTTGTCCAGAAAGGATTTCCAGACTCAATATGCATCTATAACTACTGCAGACAGACAGCTTGGAGAACAGAGAACACTACCATCTGCCTCACTCTCAAGAAATCCACCCTGGTGTATTTGAACCAGGAGCTTCATGAAGAGTGATGAAAATAAATTCAGGGCTATCTCCAAAGTGTATACTCAGGAATACTTAAAAGGGCTTTAATACTGGTGGTTTGCTTTGTGAATGTGATACCAAGACAGAAAGTGTTAAGGCATAAAGTGTGTTACATATTCCCTCTCAATATCCAAAAAGAGTTCTTTCCTCCCCAGATCACAGGTTTGACTCAGTGTAAAATGTGAGAAAAGTCTATGAGGTGTGAGGCCTGAAAGATGCTTGCAAGTCCTATCCATCATAATTCATGCACGCCAGCGAGGTCTCTGTTTTGTAGGTGCCTACAACCCATCTCTTGTAGGCGTCTTCTAGTCGAATCAGATGGTCAACACAAGCAAGGCAAGCTGTCAGGCACACGCTTGCTTATTTGCTTTATTTTGGTGCAAGTCTAATAAAAGTCATACCCCACCTGTGGACCTTCTTAATGTATTTGTCCTTAAATGGCATGGTTGGCCTTACTGCCACACTGCTCTGTGATGATGTCCTAAAGAAGTCACACAAAGCTGCTGAAATCAGGAAATCTGCTTTTAGAGAAACTGGCATCAAAGCAGGACCATAAACCATTACAGAATGCCTGCACCTTATAAAAGGAGAAGGGTATATGAAGTAGTGTGGGTATAAATATTTTTGCTTCTGAAAGTGCAACAGTGGATTAAATTCTGCTTGCTAATATTTGTAAGAAAACCACATAAAAACTTTTCTTACAAAGATAAATGATGACAATAAATTCCTCAGAGTTTAAGTCATCCATTACCCACTGTGTCATGTAAGTGCATATGTGTTAAAGGCACTGGCATGCTTTCACACCTGTTCTGTCATGAAGCTCAAGATGTTCTTCAGGGACACTTTTACAGTTACAGAAATATGTCACAAAACCATGCAGCCATAAACCTTTTTATTGCCTTCCAAATTGTCCCATTAGAGATCAAATGGGACTAAAAAGGAAAAAACTCTCAGTGTTTGCGACATCCACTGACCATGCATTCCCGTGAGAGGAAGAATGAGCTCATCTTTCATCAGTTGCAATAACTAGAGATGAGCACTGGCCACAACACCGACATTAGAAGATATTGACTGTCAGGTTTCCTTTCATTAGCCAGTATGGAGGGTGGTGTTCACATCTTCCAGTATCCTCACAAAAGGGTGTTTTGTTTACTTTGGTTACATCAGCTCCACATTCTGAATGAGATATTGCTCTCTTAAATCAACAAATTATATACACACTCTATGAGATGGGGGAAAAAAATTATATTGAAGGTGAAGAGATAAAAAGAATATGTCAGAGATGACTTCAGCACAGATATAGGAGTACAGCTAGCAGACAAAAGCCACACATGAGGTAAGCAAAATGCTGAGGGTTTGGGCCTGGAGCCAGAAAAAGCCTTGGTGGATGTATCTTTTTTCAATAATGAACTCCCACCAGAGCCTACACTTTATGAGCCTGACACATCTAAATTACATTCAGCAACATTTAAATGCTGAAATAATAGGATAAATTCAAACCAATTAGAGAGCATATGGAATATTGCCTTCCTAATGGTATGCATAAGCATCTCCTGTCAGATTTATCAGATTAAAGACCCCAACTGCTGGCAGTGATCAGATCCGCGGTGATAAATGGGCACAGGGGTATGAGCAGAGTTGCATGTGATCTTTGAGGTGGGTCTAACAGAGAAGGAATCTGCATTGCAGTTGGAGGCTTCTCCCTTTGTTTCAAGGAAGCAGGGAAATTGCACTGAATTCTCAGCCCAATCAAAGGCCATTGTTTTACCAGGTCGATGCCTTGGATGAAGCACATTCTTCTTTTGTTATCTGGGCATTGCTGTCCCAAAGAACACCCCAATTAACCTTCAAATGACAATGAAAGGCTTTCCTTCCATTCTTCCTGCACAAAGTAGTAACAATCAAAAAAAGTCAGCTTTTAGCAGAGACAGAAATGCTAAATCCTGAGAATCAAAAAAGTATATAAAGCTCCTTAAAATGTCAGAAAGCAGAAAACTAAGAACGAGCAAAATCATAAAACCATCAGCCTAAGGCAGACACTAAACATGAAAAATTTTTGCCCAAATTGCTGAAGTTTGGTAAAATTGCAAGCAATTGAAAAAAAGGGGGATATTTGCCACCTTGGTGTTTCATAATGATAGATTTTAAATAAACCATCAGTGATGTAGAAGTCCTGTTTTGTGCATGTTAAATCAATATACAGTTTCTAAGATCCTTGAATGTGAAGTCTGAGGTTGTCAGTTCAGAGTTTCAGCCCCAAAGGATTGCAGTGAAGTTAAGTTAGGGCAGGCCAGCCTGCAGATGCCCAGCTGAGGATCTGGTGTGTGCAACTGTTTTAATCACTTGAAAATGCCCTACATGTGCCCTATGTGCCTACAGATTTGATTTAAGATGCACTGTGCCAACTGAAATGATTCCAGGTGTTCTTTGAGTGTCTGCTGTTACCAGCCTGCTAAGACACTTAGCAGCATACTGAGGTGCTGTCCCACATATGGTGTCAGCATTGTCTCAGCCTTAAAGCCTCTGAAGAGAAGGTGCACCCCAGAGAAAAGGCCCTTGTTCTCTGGAAACCCTTAGCTGGTGGAATATCCCCTCATACACCAGTAACCCTCTGGCTCACATTGGCCCTGCCCTGGGGAAGCTGTCTACATAACTATCCAGCAGCATGGACTGGAAACTATTCCAAGTTAGGCAGGCAGACTTATAAGGAAACCATGTATCTTTTCCTCAATAGTGGCACTAGCAGAACTACTTGAAATATTTAGGATCCTGGCACAGATATGATATAGGACCATTTAACCTACCCACAAATGACTTAAAAGTGGACCAGTAATAACAATGCAATCCCCTGCTAATCCTTAGTTCCCTCTTCTACAATATACTTTCCACCTGTGTTCCTTCATCTCCAACCTTCTTTTTACTTCTCATCACTTTCAGGAAGTACCTTCTCCAAAAGGCAATCCAGCACAAGGATTTTAAGTAAATGCAGTCTGGATAGTCTTGGAATTAAAGCTTTTTCATTTGTCACACAATACTTGGTTATTTTCTTTTTGTTCCTGGAGGCGTCAGATTAAATGATCCGTTCAGTTTGAATTTAAACACATTAACCTAACCGATTTTTGAAAATGTTATGATTGGCAGGAGCCTGGCTTTTCAACATTCATGATCACCATTGTTCTACACTATTACCTGAGGTCAAAATGAAAATTTAAGAGTACTTAACGGAACCTATTTTTCCTGCAGCCTATGCACTTGGAAAGTGTCATTACATCTGTTTCATGTTCTGAGAAGCAACAATACAACATGATTAAATACTGGCCCATTTCAATCCCTGACTGACATAAACCCCTTCTTCTATTTACATATTTCATCTGACTTCTGCATTTAGTCAAAGAATAAGTGTACAGTCAGCCATGTAACTTTCCCTCATGTTTTGCCAATGCCTCACTCTTGCATGCAAGACACGTTTGCTCCAGGAACAATTTTCTATTGTTTCCAAAGGCTCACTCCCACTTCTGGCAATAGGGTCTAAGCACAAGGCTGAGACACAAAACCTCTGCAGCAGACAAAGTAGATAGATTCCTAGAATTCCACTGAACTGATGCCACCATGCCCTGACTTTAAAGATTCTTTTCTCCTAATATTAGAAGGTGATGATTAAATTAATTGATGACTAGTCAAAACACAGTGTGATGCAAACAATAAAGTAGTTTCTGTTTGTGGTTTTAATTTTAATACCCATAAACAAGTTTGGTATTCAGGGGAGGCAAGAAATAACAAGCAAAACCTATTTCTTTTGATCACATTGTAGTACTGCTCTCATAAAAGACTATGATGAGGGTTTCAAAGTGACCCATCACCTCCTTCTTCAGGTATTCGTACGGATTCAGGTTTATCTCTCTTGCATTTCTTTTGTGCTTTGGTTGGAGGAACAGGATAGGAATTTCCAAATTTAAAATATACCTATCAGATGAATCTGAGATAAAAAGAAAACATCTTTTGCAGCAAAACAAGGAGTAGGGACAGATGAAAAATGTGTAGCTCCACTTAAAAGAGCAAAACTAATAATTATCACACTATTTCCTTTAATCTCTCCATGTTGAAAAGCAAACATAGCATGTTATTTTCACACATCAGAATTTGTTTTTACCACAACTACCAACAACAGTTGTTGATAGAAAAGGGGGCAAATTAAGGTGACTTTAAAAGCATTCCTTCCTAAAGAGCCATGGAAAAGTTCCCAGGGCATGAAACTGGAATAATGCCCTGCCATAAACTCTACCTCCAGACTCACTAGTAAAATTTGATGAGAGTAATACATCTGCATTCTAAAGCAGCAGAATCCAGTCTGTTTGTTTTCACTCACTCAGGAAAAAAAAGAAAGAAAACAAATGCTGTAACCTAGCTGTGCTCGTACATTCTGCCATGTGAAAGTGAAATTTCAGAAAATTAGGATGACTCTATAGCCACATAGGCAACAAAATCAGTAACTTCTTTATGGCTGTTGCCCAAATGTAAAGACAGTAAATTAAACTTTTATCTCTTCTTCCTCTCATTTAAATTTCATGGCCACTGTGTCAGACACTGTGGAGTCTCACCAGCCTCTTTTCTTGTGTGCAGGAGTAAGAGCCACTGTCACAGAAATACAGCACAAGTACATATCTTCTCAGATGCTCTTGTTTTTCTCTGAGACAGACTGCTCCGGCAAAAGCAAAGCAAAGACAGTGTCAAGCCAGGCAGTGCTGAGCACGGCTGGCATGGAGCACTGGCCAGAGAGCCAGCCCCAGAGAGGCAGAGGAGCAGACCCGCAGTGCCGGCACGGCTGAATTGTTGCCCCTGCACTCAAAACTCTCTCTCTCTGCACTGGCGTGTCCCAGCCCTCCTGCAACCTTGCAGGAAGTAGGATGTGTGGATACCAAGGATGCACATACTTTTTTCACTGCCTTAGATTAGCATGCCAGGACCCACACTGTTAGAAGAGGAGCAGCTAAAGCAAGCATAAATACAGTAAGCTGCAGGATCGTTAGTGGGAAACAAAGCAGTCTCCAGACTCACAGGTTTGACCCCAGAAAACTGTAGCTGTATGATTACTTTTGCATTACCCTACTTTTCAAGCACTCAGGGCAACTCTCTGGTGAAAGAGGTGACAACAGAGTGGCCAGAGTGTCACTAAGCCTGTTAGATGTTTGCTCCTCCAAACCTCTGAGACCAACAGGGTTTGTGCAGCACAAGCACATGCACAGCAGCGCGGTTCTTTACATGGAATTTGGGATGAGCATGCTTGACATTTGACATGTGGGTGGGAGAGCTGAGGCATACATCTCAGAGGAAATATGCAGAAGATCCTTTCAGAAAGCTGTGGCCCAGTGAATAAAGGAGATTTAATCACCCAGCTGCTCCTGGCTTGACTCTTCTCACTTTCAGCTGTCTGCTACACAGTGCCCCCAAGGCAGTCCTCTCCCCCTGCTGTTCCAGCACCTGAGATCCACACTTGCCAGGGAAAAAGGGCCCTGGAGACCTGCCCTCTCCTGACATCACAAGGATGGGCCACTGCTCAGGTTGCCTTCTCCACCTTGATCCCTGTGGAGGCAGGGACAGCCTTTGCACCATTTTGCAAAGTTCTGTCACACTGTGTTGTTACATTACAATGTGCAATCATCAAACAGTTTGTTCAATTCCTTCTTGATTAAATTCAGCTTCATTAAACCTAAGTAATGTCTCTGTTTAGTTTTAATAGCAACCATATTTCCATTCTAAGTGTCTTTCTGAACATCTTCTTCCCCTTTCAGACTTTTCTGTGACCTCAAAGCATATCGTGTCCCATCCCATTTTTATTTCCTTTCTCATTCTTTTTCTTTCCACGCAGGCATTTTCCTCCCTATGAACTTTGTTGAAGCATCTCTCTGGTTCCTGCCTTTTAGTATCTCCAGGGGTCTGATTGTGAATGCAGCCCTTGAAGCTGAATCAAACAGGCACCTTTGTCCTGAGATGATGGAAAGTTAGCTCCTTTGATTCCTGTTGCTATTGCGTGCAGCGGATAAAAGTGGTAATGCTTAGACAAATCAGCCGTTTTCCTGGTGATTGTATAACTCTGCTCAGGTTCCATTCTTACACAAACATGATCTTTCTGCACAGACTACCTACATCGCCTAATTATCATTCCTTCAATACATTAATTTGCATTTAACATACAGTGGGCACACTAACAGGCTACAGTGCAAATGAGGGGGAAGGGATGTCGAAATGAAAACCTATAGGTGCCTAAAATAGGCAGAGGAAGCCAGAGTAAATGCAGCTTCAGCTCTCCTCACTCAGCCGACAGGCGCTGAGCACAAAGGTGAGCAGGCAATGGTACCTGACTAATTGCCCCTCAGAGATTACCTCCCCCTCTCTGTGCACCTCACTCCTGTAACCTGGAGAGCCTTCACAGATACCCCGTGTGAGAAATGATTGCTTTCAAAGGGCTGGAAGCTTTAGTAAGGGACTCCATTTTAATGACTAGATTTCTGACAGAACAGGGAAGAATATTGGAGTAAATGGAAAACAAAGGCAAGGCGGAGTTCAGCGTGCCAGGTACACACAGGTTTAAGCAAGGGAGCTCTGCCCCCTTTTCACTCATCAGCACATCTTTACATCTCTCTTAGAGACTGTCCTTGAATTCTCCTTACATGTACGTTTGTACCAGGGGAGAAGAGGGAAGTTTACTTTAAAGCCATTTTAAAGGCTTTTTTTGATGACACTTTGAGCCAACAGGAGTCTGCTTTCTGTTTTGGATTGCATATATGATCCAAAGGGGATAAATGTGGTGCTGATTGCCAGGCTAAACTGGATCAAAAAATGTTAAAGCATAATGTACCCTATCTAATGTTTAATAATAGCTGTAGTTTTAGATTACTTCTGTCATTTTAGACTTTTTATTCATTTTAGTAGCAATGTAGTCATTCAGTGTTAAGATTGTTCCTACATTACCTTGAATGACTTTCATAAAAGCAGATTTTTTAACAATATATCAGTCTAGAAAGCAAGGAACTGCAAAGACTTAGAGCAAATTTTGACCACAGCCCAAAGGGATGTTATTCTGCACAATTTCCTTACACTGGAGTGTGTTGTTGGCATTGAGGGTTTTATTTGTAGGTGAAATAAAGCAAATCACTTTGTTTGGTGTATAGTTAATAGAGAATCTGCAGAGAAACCAGAGAGAAGATTTTTTTCACAAAGCTGGATCATTCCATGAGTTGGCTTACAGCACAGCTCCTCAAACCTATATTAGCAAAGAGACAAGGGAGAGCAATCTGGAGGGGGAGAAGTCTATCAACGACTGAGTGTGTGGGTGGGAACTTAAAGTTGCCTTGATCAAAAAATTGCACTTGATAGAAAAATGTCTTGCAGTTACCCCATAGGTGAGTATAACTGATATAGGAAGGGGAATCTAAATATTTTTTTTTTAGTCATGACTGATCAAACAGCTTTAATCATTATGTTTCAACCTGACATGATAGCAAAGAGAACAGACCTCAAATCTGAAGAGCAAGTATTTACCGCTGAAAAGTCAATTCCTCTGTCACTGGCTCTGGCAATAGTATCACTATAATTATGAGTTTAATATCTGAAATTCGTTGATTTCATATTTGCATGCATGTATGCTAACTAAAATTAATTAATTTTAATTGCATACACCAATTACAACATCAGGCTCATTTTCCAACGTATTATTCCTCACTGATTACATATCCTCTAAGATTGCTTTAATTTTTCATTTTGTGCTTTAAAGTCAAAGAATAATATGTATTTCTAATTAAGCTCACTTACATATCTCACTGCTGATTAAATCACTATTTAATATTTTATAACACAAGCCACCTTTAATTTCCCCCACAGAGAGAAAAAGCCTTGCAAACTCTTTTCTTTCTCCCCTCTGTTTCACTGACCTTGCCAATGCTGTGTCGCTACAGGCAGTTTTCTTCCGTCTTCACAGCAGAATGCCAATGAACCACCTTGTTGACAGACATTCATCCCTGGGGGAGGCGGGCAAGCACCTTTCTGACCACAGGACCCACTCAGAAGGGATCAGAAACCTGCCACCATCACTAGGAGCAAAGGAACAGACACTCAGGAGAGGTTTTTAGCAGTGTCTTGGGAGATTGCAGGTCTTGCTGAAAGTCTCTGGAGCTGACACATAAGGGCTCAATGTTGAGAAATGAAGAGGAAAAGAGGATCTCCTCTCTCTCCCAACCAGCACTGCAGAGTCAAACTTGGCAGTCAGTCCTGACCCACAACTGCATGGGTAAATCCAAAGCCTGGCCAGAATTTGGAAAACCATGAGAGTCCCAAAACTGCTTCTACATGCCCTTGGATATTATGCAACTTGGGCTGTACAAGCTAAGAAGTCTCCTTTCTACCACATCATTCCTGGGGTAACAGAAAATTAGAAGCTAAACCAGATTAAATTCTTAACAAATTTGACTTCTTAACAACGAAAAGAAGAAATTAACCCAGAACTTGACCCAAATTTTACTGCAATTAATGGGAAACTCCTGATCACATTGTTAGAAGAATTATTATTCCCATGTAGAATGACACATGTGCTTGTGTCAGTGGGATAGATTTATGAAGTCCAGTGCTGACCTGGGCTCTGAATGAAAGCAAAGCACTCCCAGTATCCGTGTTTGTCTGCACAATCCTTCTCCCTGCCACCCCTCCACGCTATGCAAAAAAGGTAATCTTTACCTGAATGACTTGTTAAACTATACTTTTGCAGCAGTTAACTCTTTGTTAGCATCTAATTCATTGGCTAGAGACTCACTGGCCCAGATTCAGCACATCTCATTCTTGCTCTGTCAGCAAAGCACTGGATCCCTCCCGTAAGGAGGGAGAAGGAGAGAGGCATCTCCAGAGCATGGTTCATCCCCTCTAAACGCTGAATTCTGCTCTCCACTGACTACCATCTCTGCCATCTAAGACTAGTTAAAGACTGGAGCATAAGTCCTATGGGGAGAGGCTGAGGGAGCTGGGGGTGTTTAGCCTGGAGAAGAGGAAGCTCAGAGGTGACCTCAGCACTGTCTGGAACTACCTGAAGGGAAGTTCTGGCCAGGTGGGGGTTGGTCTCTTCTCCCAGGCACTCAGCAATAGGACAAGGGGGCACGGGCTCAAGCTCTGCCAGGGGAAATTGAACTTGGAGATCAGAAAAAAAATCTTTACAGAGAAAGTAATTAGGCATTGGAATGGGCTGCCCAGAGAGGGGGTGGATTCACCATCCCTGGAGATTTTTAACCAGAGACTGGTCGTGGCACTGAGTGCCATGATCTGGTAAAGGGACTGGGGTTGGACCCACGGTTGGACTTGATGATCTCGGAGGTCTTTTCCAACCCAATCGATTCCATGATTCTATGAAATGTGCCACTGTGATAATGTCAGGTCAAAAATCAGGGTAGGATGCTATAACTGAGAGTTTCTGGGAGAAAAATCACAACCAGAACACTCTATACACCAAGTTCCTTACTGAACTAAACTAAAAAGTAGATATTGGTGCAATTATTTCGTGGTGTCAAAACAGGAAGACACAATCAAAAGAAAAATACACTGTCCAAACTCTTAAAATATTATTTTTCAGGGAAAATAGCAGACACAAGGAAGAAAAAATGGGACAGAAATCAAAAGAGAGTGAAAATTCTCCCCATCCCACAAAAAAAAAAGACCCCAAAAACCAGAAGGAAGGATGTTTTTAAAACATCCCTGTCTCTCATCTCTCAAAAATAAAGAAGTCATTTATATTCTCTTTTCTTCTCACAACTGGATGATTATTCAGGCTGCATTCAAGATATAGGCTAAGTATTGTTGCTGTGTCCAATTGGATAGCACAATCCTTCCAAGGAAAAAATGCACTCTCCCTACACTAAGATCAATGAGCCAGCAGACTTTATCAGACAATAAATAGGGGGAAAAAAAGGTGTGGGTGAGGTATCTAGTGTTTGAAGCTATATTGTGGAAATTAACTCAAGTCCCTACCAGAAGTCCCTTTAAGTTTATGTGTCACCATCTAAAAACAGTGATATTAGAATGAGAAAGTAGCCTCAATTCAGGCATTGGTTGGCCTGTCATACTATCAGCTGTGAAATGGAGCTCATATTCCTTTACTTTCTTCAGAATAAATTATTAAATATATGTGTCATCTCAGGTAATATAATAGAAGATTCAGTGTTGCATTTAAAAGAGTAAAAAAATATAACCAATTTTTCAGATTTCCTTTGGCTTCTTTTACTTCTAGAGAAAGAAAGGAAGGACAGAAGGAAGGACAGAAGGAAGATTTTATTTACAGATTTATCTTAACTTGCCAGAATCAGTGCAATCCATATATTTTGGCATACAGATTTTTTTAAGTGTGTAGTTAAACTGTGAGGTTTTTTGTTTTGGTTTACCATTAATTACACTTTGCATGTTGCCTAGGTCTGTGTGCTATCTCAGAAGACAACATGAAATATGATGGGCTTAATTTTCTTTAGTCTAAACAGTAAGCCTCTACACACAGATAGTGACCACACCACTTACGTTGACAGTGGGGAGAGATGTTCAAGGGGACAATTTATCTTCAGTACCTTAGACTTGTGTCTTCTATAAATGCCTACTGAAAGGTCTCCTCCATGGACCACAGTAAGCCCAGAGAGGCATTTTTTGACAAAACACTTAAGGTTTAAATGCTACAGTTAGGTAAAATGAATCCCATGCTCCTGGGAAAAAAAAATACTGGATTCTCCAGAGTGCAACCTTTAGGAGATGAGAGAGGAATGTTTCTTGGAAGAGGAAGCATCTGAGTAGAATACAGAATCATCTTGAGATGCTGATGACCGAATATTTCCAGGGCAATGGCAATGCCCATGGCTGGATTTTTTTAATCTGAAGAATAAAATTTTTCCCAGTGAACCAAAAAGAGACCCTTAAAATGATCCATGTTTACTTTATAGCAGGAAACAGCAAACAGTTTGAGGGAGGCAGAAGATGGCTTCTGCTGTTCATATTTCTGCTTCATGCATAGATTCAATATGAGAGCTCGGAACATTATACTTGATCCTGTGATCATATCCCATATGCAAGGGAGTCTCACAGCAACAAAAGGACTCTTAATAACCAATATTGGTTCACCTTTCCCTATTGCATGGGCAAAAATGTCATCAACAAGCTGGTCAACAGCCTGAAGCAATGAGCCTTATAATAGTCTGCTAAGCCAAGAATAGCACAGCATTCCTTTATTTATTCAAACATCACATCAATTGCATGTAATCCATTGAGAGATGAATGGATTTAAAGCAACAGGGGTATGAGTTACAACAGCTTCTCTTGTGGGTGTCACACTCACGCTGTGCCCCAACATTGTCTTGGCTTTAGAAGCTACTGAGGTGGCTTCACATCCGATTCTCCACCTCCACCCATCTTTGCTGTTCTGTTATGCTTTCAGTCACAAGGCCTAGCATTCCAAATTTTTTTCTCTTTTACCAGGCTATTAAGAGCAGTATATCACAGCAATTATGAAAGGTTTTTCTGTTTTGCTGCATTAAGGATGATACAATGTAGAAAAATATTTTGAGATAGAAACGATTCACCTAAGAGCCTTTCCCACTATGTTTGTTTCTGTCATTAAAATGTGATCATCCAGAGGAGTGGACTAGAGCTACCCACAAAAGCCTCTTGATCTCTCCTAGGTGAAAACTTTCCTAACAGCAACTAGATAACACTTCTCAATTAAATGGTGCATAAAGGCAAGGCAAGTAGAATATATGAAAACCCTGTAATATCTAATTTCCAAAACTACATTCTACTGAATAATAACATGGCATAAGCATAATCCTATGAACCTTCCAATGTAATTGCTATTTGTTTAATTTATTACAAAATCCAAATGTACTTCGGGAGGTTGAAGGGCTTTAGGGAAGAGGTGATTTTTTTTTCCTAATTTTAATCCCATTACAGATTTTTCTTTCAGTCTGTATATTTATGAAATATTCATTACCATAATTTCCAGGCATGTGAGCATCATAAGAATGTTTTTATTGTTAAATGTTTTTGACTTTTTCCCTAGTGAGAAATTTCTACTGTGTTCAAGCCAGGACATTTGGACAGAGAGCAAGCACCCAAATATCAGCCCATGATAAATTACAGAATTTCAGTTACTCCCTTAAAGAAAATTTGAAGGCTTTGATGCAACTTTCATTTAAGGGAAAAAATGCTTGTTTTAATTCCTGATGTCCATCTTAAATAAAGAGCTGTTTTTTAGAGCTACTTTTTTTCTCCATAAAGCTTCAGACATCAGTGAAGGTGACAGAGAAATGTCCATTTCATGGAATATGCATGGCTGTATAAATAATAAATATAAGTACTCAGGAGCATGGCATACATGAGTCATACACACAAAGCAGTCTCACTAGCAAGATAAAAATAACATTCTGGCAAAATTCTGAACAGAAATGTGAACAAAAGGATTGTTAAACATCTCAGGTACACAAAGCAAACAAAAACCCCAAATCATGAAAATTTAAAATTACCTCAATGTCATAAAATCATAGAACCATTTAAGTTAGAAAAGAGCTTTAAGATCATCGAGTTCTACTTTTAGTCCAGCACTTCCAAGTACACCATTAAACCATGTCCCCAAGTGCCGCATCTATACATCTTTTAAATACCTCCAGGGATGGTGACTCTATTGCTTCCCTGAGCAGCCTTTTCCAATGCTTGATAAACCTTTCTATAAAAAAATTTTTCCTAATATCCAATCTAAACCTCCCGTGGTGCAACTTTTGCCTGGCCAGGAGGCCATTTCATCTTGTCCTCTCCCTTGCTACTTGGGAGAAAAGACCAACCTCCACCTCGTTACAACCTCCTTTCAGATAGTTGCAGAGAGCTGAGCCTCCATTTCTCCCGACTAGAAAACCACAGCTCCTGAGCCACTCCTCATCAGACTTGTGATCTAAACTTTTCACCCATTTGGCTGCCATTCTTTGAATGGCCCCCTTTCCCTTGCTTGGAATCCAAAGAATTATTCTAAGAAAAGTAGTCCAGTAAAAGTGGCAACATGAAGTTCCAAAGTTAATGTGTCCCTGAAATTTCAGATCAAATGTTTGTTTTAGAGAAGGGCTGTTTGCTTCCCATTTCCTCTCCCAGTAACAATTCTAAGAAAAATTACTGTGCATTTGAAGTCAGCCTTGATCCTCCCTCCTTGCTCCATGACCATCAGTAAATAATGTTTGTGCAGAACTAATTAGGTCTGTTACCATATCAAGTAATTCCACTGCCATCCAAGTATATATTGACCCAGTGCAACATGACTGAGTCAGATACAGTCTCTTGAGGTTATCTGATGTATCCTTTTAATTAAAACTCAGAAAACATTTCTAATGATAAAGATACACAGAAAGGAGCAGAATCAAGATCTTTTCATGGAGCTGTGCCCCTTCTGGAGGATGAACATGAGTAAAACAAGCAGTAGAGACATATTTTTGCAACAGATAAAACTCTGAACACATATGGAGAAGATCTGATAAGTTAAAAGGTGACACTTCAGTATTGTCACTTTTCAGAATGGAGTCAAACTTTCAGAGCATATGTCCTAAGTTCTTCCCAAGAAATTTCAGTGGAGTGGTTAACAAATTAATTTTGTATTAGAAATGTTTAGCCTGCATTGTAAGATAGACATAATTATTTATGTAGTCGTAAAAATATTATACGTTCATTGTTTACCACTTAAACAAGGAAGAGAAAAAAGGAAATCACTACATTCTGTATGCTGGCAAATATATGGAGTCAATCTCTTTAACAACTTTGTTACAGTTTTGTCACAACTGTCAAAGAGGTCAAACAATAATAGCATTTACAAAGTTATGTGCTCTGGTAGAAACCCACAGAAATGCCAATTAATTGTGAAAGATCCTCAGAACAGCCTGAATATTAGAGGATCCAAAGACATACAGCTGCCCCCATTCCTTTACTGTTTAGTCTTACAGTTTCTGTCAGTGGGATATTAAAAAGCATATTATTTCCTTCCTTTCTGTTATGACAGAACTGTCTATGTTAAAATAAAAATAATAAAAATCCAGAAGCATGTTTTGATTTCAACCAAAACATATAGATGAGCCATACTCAGTCAGATGAAAGTTCTCTCTTGATCAGTCTATGTCACTGAACAGTAATGCATGAGCAGGTGAAAATACAGAAACCAATACTAGCATAATCACAAAATAATAATTGTCTTTAGTCTCTTAACCTCTGGATGGCATTTGAAGGCAACATACAGTAATACAGCAGTATTAGTAGACAAACTGAATAAGTTAATTGATTTTGTCTCTTTTTTTCTGTATTTGGAAAATACAGAGACTGAAATGATCTCAAGCATCTTCCAGAAAATTGCAAAAGCTCCCTCCTTATGGCAAGACACCAAAGATCTTTCCTTTGCCACCTTGTTTTCCTTTTTCACCCTGTTTTCCTTCCTTTCCTTACAGATTTTTTTGTTAGCTGCCACCAGTAAGATTGCTTAATTAGAAGCAAGGTTTAGTTCTCTTAACCAAAACAAAAATGAAGATATAACCTCCAGAGCAGTTATTGAACAGAAGCTTTAGTGAAAATTCCCAGAGGACACATTGCAAAGATCAGAGGCAGCTAAGCCTTATTTTTAGTGATAGACAGTTTGATTAACTGAGTTTTCACACAGCGTTGCTCCTTTTTATTATTCTAAGAGAGGGTTATTTCAACATTGCTTCAAATGACACTGCCATTTCTTTCCCAAGAATTCCTTTGCCCAGCACTCTTCACCATGTCTGCCAACCCTCTGAGTCCCAATGCATTACTGTCTGACACACAACCTCTCATTTAGATTGCCATAAGCAAGTACATTTGGTTTTCTGGTTTACAATCCGCTTGATTATCTTCAGTGTTTGTGTTACACAGTTAAATACAGAGGTAACTTTTTCTCTCTCTTTGGATTGAGAGCACCATAATACAGCTCACCAGCTCGGGAATACTGATATGTGCCTGAGACTCTTAAAGACTTCTATTGGAAAAATATACATAGTTACCATTCAAAAGACAACGAAATTTACTTCAGTGGAGATTTCCAAAACATTACTCTTTTGAACACGGAAAAGTCAAAAGATTGTGTTTAAGAAGAGTTGTTACCGGGTTTTTGGAAAAGACCTATTTGATCTGAACACCTTTGTCCTGTTACTATAATGGTTTACTTGTTGAATCACATACAAGTATAATACATTTACTTTTAGACTAGACATTCTCAGTGGTGACATTCATTTCCTTAAGAATTTTCAAAGTCATTACCAATTCCTCCCACAAGAACCTTGATAAAATACACGGAGAAATTCAGGCAGATTTGACCTTGATGAAAACAATGCTGGTTACTTTTTCAGGTATCTTCATATCACAGCTTACTATTGTATACAAGTGTGTTCTGTAGACAGATACTTGTTCTGTAAGATGCAGTTTACAGTTTCTAGTCATTTTATCTCTTTCAAATGACAAGTTTATTTCCTGGTATATTTTTCAAAACACTCATTAAAGAGGGATGTGGGGCTCAGACAGGAGCTTTTAAAACTTCATCAACAAGAAAATACTTTTTGCCACCATTTGTATCATATTAATAATTTACAAAAAAAAAAAAGAAGGAAAGAAGCTGAGGCTTCATTTTTATGATACAGGGATTGGATAATTATATCTCATCAGATCCTAAATACTAGTGTTGCACGGGGGGTCCTATCACAGCACTGGGCAGGAGTAATGCCAGTCATACCAGAACTCAGTAATTATATCTTCTTTAAAACTACTGCTGCAGGAACAGCAAGGGATAGCTGAAGTCCCATAGGCTTCTTTTGAATAAATGAGAAAATTTAGTGTCTGGTAAGAAAAGGGACACGTGTAGTTTGCTGTTGGAGTGCAGGATGTGAACAGTAGCCTCAAAATTTAACTTTTTTCCCTCTCTGTGAAGTATTACACTATTAATCTCACAAACTTTGTTTAATTGTAACACTGCAGTACCTACCTAGCAAGCTCCCCTTCCCTGGAAATCAGTTTATCATGGTGGCTACCATAATCCAATTCATCAGAATCCACACAAAGCAAATGCTCTTGTATGAAAATTAATGAACAGTGGTGAAAAAAAAAAAAGGCATCTTTGTTTGTTTTGAAAACTAAAAATAAGATATTGAGATGTCTCTACTCATGACAAAAGAAGAAAAAAATATTACCTTTGTATTCAAACTCTTCTGGAGTTTAAATACCCTTCCTCCCCATGGTCTTTGGATCAGGCTATACACGATCATCCAGGATTAAAACCAATTATCCATCTGCAAAATCCTTCAACTGAAGAGCATGGATTACAAAAAGCTAAGGTGAATGAAATATCCTTTTTTTTTCTCTTTTATCATTTGAATGAGACCCCCTTAGAGCAGGTACTGAGTGAACGGCACAAATTATCATAACCTTGAAGAAAGATGTTATCTTTGGTTCTGCTTTTAGGGATACAGACAAGTCCTTAAGGTACAGATGAAGATCCCTCATGCTTAATAACAATTTACATGATGCGGTCATTGACTTTAATGTTCCCAGCGTTAATGCTTTGAAGTGACAAATTTTCACTCAGACACAATGGGCAAACAAAATAATATCCTAAACAGCTCTAAGGGTTAAAACTGAAGTGTTTTAATAAAATCACACAAGACCATGCTGCTTCTCGGGGGTATTTCGATGCCTGGGCAGCTTAATACCCTAGGCAAGCTACAGTGATCTGAGTATTAGACAACTTGAGGGCACAAAATCCAGGCTCTCTCCACCAAATCCTAACTTTCTGAATCTCTAATGTATTTTACTGTGTGTCTGATTTAAATAGTGACACAGCAGACTCCACCGGACTTTAAAAATTGCCAGCACTGACATGTCCTCTCAATGACATGTCCTCTTAAGAGCTGGATGCGATGGGTTTGATCCATGGCTTCCTCAGTAACCAGTGTAACTAAGGAAGTGGACATTACAAAGTATTCCGCATGTGTTTTCCACGTAAGAGTAGGAGGAGGAGTAGCTCTTCCTTCTTCCAGGAGCTCGGGGAGAACTGAGGGAGCCTGGACCGTCCCATGTCTCTGTTGGTGTTTTCCTGGCTCTGGACGTTGGTGAGATTGTAACGTTGCCTGTTCTCCTCCTTTCTTGAAGCTTTTAATTGTATTCATCTGTTTCATTTGTTCTGCTTTGTTTCCATCCCTTCTCATTTCTTGTTACCCAATTCCCTTCCCCCTTTTTCCCTTTTTCCCTGGGGTGGGGTCCACATAGTGTGTAAATTGCATACGTGTTTGTGGATGTTAGAAAATATAATTCCTTTTTAAGTCAGTTCAGTTTCTTTCGAGTTCTTTTCTTTGCAGTTTTTTTCCCCCTTCTTTGCTGGGAAGGCTCTGGGAGGAGGGAGGAAGGCAGTCCAGGGCTGGTAAAAAAACTAGGCCAAACCTGAGACACTGGACAATACAGAGTGCAGGGGTTACTACCACTCTGCTATCCTAATTCCTGATTTATTTCTGTATAAAATGTTATTGTTATTAAGAATAAGACTGAACGTCGTGATCTGGAAAGGCTGTAAATGGAAATGATTTTGTGTAAAGATTTTTTTTAATGACCTAGTAAAATCAATTGAGTCTCATACAGGTCAGCATTACATGATTTGGCAGAAATGTAAAACCTGAGTAAAAAAAAATCCCATGGAAACAAGAATCAAAGTTGTTTTGCAAGCAATGCATTTTTCTTACTGAAGGCATAATAGCTACCCTTAAGGTTTGGGTATTTTAGTTGATATAGAAAAAGAGAAATACAAAGAACAAAGAGAGAGAGAGTTGCTTATACTTTTACCTTAAAGAACAAGATTAATGATGTGCAATGAACAATGAAATGAAAACATTCAGTTTGGTCCAAAATACTATTTATTGGCTACCAGCAGAGTTAAGCAAAAGTGTGATAGTTTTTAAGGTTTCAAAGAGAATGGAGAGTGAAGGTATCCAATATTTTTAATGTTGTTTTTTCTTTAGTTTTCGATCAATTAAACCATTTTATTTTGCTATTTTCACGTGTTTACATGTGAACCTGCTTGGTTTTATTGGAAGATAATTTAAAAAGTAAAAGGTCTTGCAGATTCCTACTTTTTCCTTTCCATAGCCCTGTCTCCTCATTTCCCACTTTTAAAATGTCAGGTGGGACACTTCAGCTGTCTAAAACCAATTTAATTTTTTTTCTTTATGTAACAAGGAAATTTTTGTAGTAGAGAGTTACTCTTTTGTAAACTTGAGCTGCAAAATATTATTTTTTAAGTAAAACACTATAGCCAAAGAGGTTTTGGGGAACAATTTAGTAGATCACAACAAAAATAACACACATGCCAGGCCAATAGCTCATACGATATTGACTGCATAAAAACATTCTAAAGACCACATGGAGAATCTATTAATGCTGTATTGTTTAATGCTTGCTTAAAAAAATATGACCACCTACTGTTTAGATTCACTGAAGTCTTTTGAAAATTCAGATGTGCTACACATTTTTTACCTATTCTCCTTCTTCCCTAACATTCTTGTGAAGAGGAGAAAGTTTGTTCTTCTGACTTAAATTATATTTTCCATGCTTTCTACTTAGAAAAGACAAACTTTTGAATCTTGTCAGCATAATAAATATTCTCTTTGCTATTTGTGGGTGCATTGCCACCTTATAATACTATTAGGTATTATGTTAGAAGGAAAAAGAAAAGAACAATAAATTTCATAAAGTTAACTTCACTAAGTGTAAAACCATTCATTAGAGGATTTTCATTCTGAAGAGCAATGTGGGACTAATGAAACTATTGTAAATATCTCTTTTGTATACGCTTCCAAAACAAGATAAAAGCACATCTAGATTAGTAATAGCTTTAGGGAATAGGTCAAGGATGTTTCTTCAGTAGTAGTCTGGCTCCAGCAAAACGCTGATACCCAAGAAAGACTATAAGGCACAGGGCACATAGAATGGTTTAAGTTGGAAGAGGTCTTAAAGAGTATCTAGTTAAAACCTCCCTGCCAAAAATAGGGACACCTTCCACTAGACCAGGTTGCTCAGAGCCCCATCCAGCCTGGCCTTGAACACTTCCAAGGGCGGAGCATCCACAACTTCTGTGGGCAATCTGTTCTGGTGCCTCACCACCCTCACAGGAAAAAATTTCTTCCTAATATCTAATCTAAACCAACCCTCTTTCAGTTTAAAGCCATTCCCCTTTGTCCTGCCTTTACATGCTCTTGTAAAGAGTCTCTCTCCATCTCTCTTGTAGCTCCCTTCAGGTAGTGGAAGCCACAATTATGTTACTCTGGAGGGAGCCCTCTCTTTTCCAGACCGAATAATCCCAATTCACTCAGCCTTTTCTCACAGGAAAGGTGTTTCATTCCTCTAATTATCTTGGTAGCCCCACTCTGGACTTGCTCCAAAAGGTCCATGTCTTTCCTGTGCTTGTACATGAAACACTCCCTGAATATTCTTCCAGCTTCGAGTCTTTAAAGACTGTAATTTTTGTTTCTTCACTGTTTAGTTTTTTGATCTAATACCAAGATCTCACTCTCTTTCTAAGGATCATCTCAGAACAAGCAATCTTATTTGTGTTGTGCTTCCTCCATACATCACTTTACACTTACACTTAATTTCACTTGCTGTTAAACCCAGCACACAGCCTCATAAGACTCTCCTGAAATACTTCTTAGTCAGGTTTCTTTTTGTGCTGCCTTGTTTGCTTTAGTATAATAAGAAAAATTAATCATAACATTGTTCAATACCTTTCCTGGGTGACTGATATAGTCTACAGAACATCAGTGGTAACTTCCCTACCCCCAAAAGCAGTGATTTGCACTTATTTTGTTTCCTGCCTTTTAGCAATGTATATAAAGACATTCTTTGCTATTTCATATCTTCTTAATTTCTTTTTTTTGTTTTGTTTTTTTTTGTGATGGACCTCATGAACTGCCTTTTGGAAATCCAAGCATTATGTTACAAATAGAATCTGTCAGCTGGAACTCTGTGTTCCCATGGCTGTTGACATGACAGTTAGTGAGGTGGATCTTCTAAAAATTATTTGTATTTTAAACAAAAACCAAGTTCATGGCTCCAACTTAAACCATGGATCTTTTAATTGTATTAGTTTCCTATTCTATTTCTTTTTCTTTTGATTGGTATAGACAGATTTACATTTCTCTCTCATGACTGACATCCTGGAGTTCTCACGAACTCTTCTGGAACCCTTTAAAAGTCCTTAAAAGCTCTTGAAAGACTGATATCACATTTGCCACAGTCCAGGCCTCCTGTAGTTTTAGACAAAGGTCTAACCACAGCTCACAATTCTGCATTTTTATCCCTGACTTTCATTACACTTTTAGGTCACCACTCACTCCAATGATTTGTTCCAGAACCTCTTCTTACAGACATTTCAATTCCATACAACAGTCCCTGATATGTCCCTGACCAAGATGGCTTTGGCTCTGAGCTCTCTGCCTCTTTCCATGCTGCAGGTGAATGCATTTTTCAGCTTCCTTATGTCTTTGAAAGGTAGTTTCCTAGGGATCTATGTAAACTGGAGAAGATCCCACTGGAATTTGGGAAACCATATACAAAGCTGTACACTCACACACCAAGAACCAGTTTGGCCTCCAGAATTGTGTGGTTTGCTGTTCACAAGATATAGAGGATTGCTGTATTGCATGAGAGTTTATGTGCATATAGACCACCCCATGCCTCCCACAGCAGTGATTCCATCTGCTTCAGGTGTAACAGGACCTAAATGGAAGATAACTGCATGCGGACCAGAGAGGCACAGAAAGGGAGAGGAGACAAAGAAGCATAATCACCAATATTGTGTAACTCCAGGTATTTTTAACTGCTCTACAGATACCCAAATCCCTTTTGAAACTTTCTGAGCTCTTGACCTCCCTGCCTTGCAGTGCCAAAGAATTTTTCAGATCACTTTTTGAATGAAAATGTGACTGGTGGCCAGAAGTGTTACTAAGCAGAATACTCACATCAGTTAAAATTCAATAGATACAACCATGCTGTTTAACCATTGACAATATTTCTATTTCTTTTATACAGATATGTGGCAGCAACATTTCTCTGGAGCAAGGCTAAAATACAAAGGACAGACTTTTGAACATGACTTCTTAGAGTATTTAGCTGGAAATCCCTGGTTCCCTATAGCACCTGCAGATCTCAGCACTCCTTTATACTTTCAGGTTTTTTCCTAAATCTAACTTTGTCTTCCCACAGGTGAAACATTTCATCTTAGATATATTCATTCTGCTTTTTTACAATCCATTAGCTTGCTTTCTACCAATTACCAACAGGCTTTTTACATCTTTTAGTGCACAAAGAGGAAATGTTACTAAAATTTCTAAACCGGGGAGACATCTAAAAGAATGAACAGTCTCTAAGGGAAAAGCACATTTAAGGAATGCTTTTGGAAGGACCAGAATTTGACCAAACTGGTAATATAATATAGATACAGCTGCTATCTTAGGACTTTTAATACAGCAATGAGCACATGAATTAATTTACTTGATCATCCTGGTTCAATCTAAGGATACCTGCAATAATTTACATAATTCCCATCTCCTCTCTTTCTGTAGGCAATTTAGGACAATGTGCAATGCTTTTAATCAGTCTTTTATTAGTATCCTAAAAATGAAATCTTCCAAAAACAGGTTGTGAAGCAACATAAACTCATGTACAATTAGCTTAGTTTAAAAATGTTTTCTCCCAATGGGATTATGTTCTGTAAAATGATCTTGTTGCTATGGCAACCACCACAAAAACCGCACCATGTTTTCAGTTCAATAGCAACTATTGCACCTGTGTACCAGCCCTTCTTTCTGTGGTTTATGTTTTTCCTTCTCAGACTGGAGTGTGAGAGCAAAACCAAAAACTGTGACCTAGAAAAGTTCAGGCATTGTTTCAGCTATGCTTGCAGGTACTACTGTTACTAGTACTTCTCTCATCATTTTCTCGGAGTTAAGCTCAAATTATCTGTATTCATTATGCTGAAAAAAACACCCCTAAACTTTTTGGGGGGATATGTGTCCATGTGTCCATGCAACTGCAAGGGAAGTAGGGAAGCACACGCCTTAGTTTGCATGGCATACTAGCAAAATGGGGACGTAAATTGCACAATGATAAAAAATTGCCTTACTGTTTCCAAAAAGGCAGAAGGAAGCTGTGACCAGTATCAGCAAAAGGCAACAAGGAACAATTCTGTGTGGTCACATAGCTATCTATAAAATCAATTATATGAAAAGCCTCTCTCAAGCTTCTTTCCACTCAAGCCAAGCAGGCATCAAAAAGTTATATTTTCCTTATCCTATATTCTCTTGAGAGTTGATGCTGGAAACACAAGGGAATGAGGAATTATTTTTAAAAATATTTAAAGTAAGGTGAGTTAAAAATAGCTCCTTTTTACTTATAAATATATGGCTGAGATGCATCTGGAGTCAGACACACTGACTTAAGTGACAGAAATGAATGTCAAGCTCAACAAGTAAATGATGGTGAGGAGGAAAAAGAATTTACATGGTAAAAGTGGATCTTACTGCTAGAAAAGATCAGGCAGAAACCTCCAGAAATATATGTCCATTTTCTCACCTAACCTTTTCATCAAACAATTTCAATTCCCTCCTAAAGGAAGAGATGATGCTGCCCTTATAATTGTGAGGTGCAGTCAGACACAACAGTGATGGATGCTGTGTTTGAACACAAATAATATTGAGTTCTGTTCCTCCAGTACCCATTATCCTTTCTGCCTTATCAAAAGCTTATCATTCGTATACTGTCTCAACACAAAAATTATGCCCTTTTATTTTACAGAAAAGTAAATGTAAATCAACATGTTATTTACAAACTGAAATCACTAAACAAGGTGTATAACAATTTTTCAAAAGGCATCCTAGGCAAAAGAAGGTCAAAACCAGCCTCTGATGAAGTCTGAAGAGAAAAGCTTTGCTGGGCATAGAAGGATGACTAGCCTATTTGGAGAAGAATAGGGAAGAAGGCATTACCAGATGCTCCTCAGCAGAATACTGCATAATCCCCTGTAGTGAAGAGAACTGATGGGTTCAACACAGTTAAAAGAGACATTTTGTCTATGGGTGTTGAGAGCCTGAAAGTGAAATCCTGTCACCAAAGTGACCTCTCAGCAATAGCTCCACCTGAACAAAAGGCCGTCATATTATAGCATGTCCAGCAGGACCAGGGCAGTGACCCTTCCCCTGTACTTTGCATTGGTGAGGCCACACCTTGAGTATTGTGTTCAGTTCTGGGCCCCTCAGTTCAGGAAGGATATTGAGGGGCTGGAGCGGGTCCAGAGAAGAGCAACAAGGCTTGTGAAGGGACTGGAGCACAAGTGCTGTGGGGAGAGGCTGAGGGAGCTGGGGGTGTTTAGCCTGGAGAAGAGGAGGCTCAGAGGTGACCTCAGCACTGTCTAGAACTACCTGAAGGGAAGTTCTGGCCAGGAGGGAGTTGGTCTCTTCTCCCAGGCACTCAGCAATAGGACAAGGGGGCACGGGCTCAAGCTCCACCAGGGGAAATTTAAGTTGGAGATCAGAAAGAAATTCTTTGCAGAGAGAGTGCTCAGGCATTGGAATGGGCTGCCCAGAGAGGGGGTGGATTCACCATCCCTGGAGATTTTTAACCTGAGATTGGCCGTGGCCCTGAGTGCCATCATCTGGTAAATGGATTGGAGTCGGACTCAGGGTTGGACTTGATGATCTCGGAGGTCTTTTCCAAACCCAATCGATTCTATGATTCTATGATTCTTTCCATCATACACAACGTGCTCCTTGCCCCAGCTCCACAGTCACCACTTTCAGTCAGCAAAGCTGTGCAAGAAGTTTGTCTTTCCCTATATCTTCTTCCCTTCACTACCACATAACAAGATGTTTTGTTCTGTATTTTCAGTTAATAGATCCAAAGGCTGCAAAGGCTCATTATAAAACAAACCTTTTGGAGTACAGATTATCAGGGATGTCTGAACTGCACAACACCACTTTGGTATCAGTATTTCCCTGAATCAGACTGATTACTATTTCAGTGTTACCACTTCCTATTCTTTTCAGACAGTGCTTAGAAAAGATGAAACATCTTCAGTTTATGGCAACAGATTTTGATTGAACAGCGTTCAGTTCTCAGCTCTACCTCAGATTTCCTTTGTCATTTGGAAGACTTCACCCATCTGTGCTGCTGTGTTTTCTCCTGCCTGCACTACAGATTTTCTGTGTGCCTGTGTTTTTATTTTGCATGGAATAACCAAATCATAGGCATATGTGGAACTTCCACATGCTACTGGTACAAAAATTAACCAGTATGTTTGGATTTGTAGGCAGTGTCCCATTTCTCAGGGATAATTTTTTCTTCTGCATGAAGACACAAACACCAGCCATCCTTCCCTTTCTTTTGTATAATTCAGATTCTGCTGCTTAGCTGCACAGAGTGTATTCCTATTGTCATAAAATCAGAAACAAACTGTTTTTACCACTTCTACTCAACCAACAAGCCACAGGACCAAAGTCCTCAACCTGAATTAACCCCTACCTACCAAAGGGAAGATAAAATTAGAGATATATGATTATCTCTACTTTTTGGTTCACTTCTGGTCTTTTAAAGCTGATGCAAAAGGTGCTTTCTGTTACCTGGAATATTATCTATTTTTTCGCACTATATGTGAGAAATAAAACATAGAATAGTCCTAAAAGAAAGCCTCAAACTTCAGTAGCCTGAGCTCACTGTAGTTTTTCATCTACTGACTGAAGACCAGTCAAAAAACATATAATAACTATGAAATGACAGGTATAATGTGTGCAAGTAGCCACCCACTTTGACATACCAGTCAGATGCTGACAAAATCTCGAATGGCACTAGAAGGGGGGGATCTGCCTTACCTTACTCACAAAACATGAATCCTCTTGATTAACCCACACTTTTGAACACTGTTATAAAATAATTGCCTGAGATAGCAAAGTATCCACTAATTTATGAGCAATACTCATCATCTCTATGGTGACATGCATTAAGACAGCTAGAAAACTATTTGTTACCACAGCTTATAGCTCAGTCATTCCCCAAATTTTTAGACGATGGCAAATCGGGGACATTTTTTGACTGCCAACTTTTGCCTAAGAAATGAAAGAGAAAAAAAAAGACAAAGAGCAGTTCAGGACAAAGTAAAACACTGCATGCTGGGGTTATTAAGTTTTCATTCTGTGCATTAAAAATTAATGAATAAACTAGAATGTAAACAGTGATGAATAGAAGAAAGACTGGTTTGTTTTAACAATTCTTATTTAATTCTCAGACAGGACATTTCGATTCTGAAATATTTAATTTAGAGGTTCTTGATAGTCTCTTCAGTTACCAAATACCAAATGCTAATTAGATCATGAGACTTAACTAGCTGGACTGAAATGCCAGAAAAATAAAGGTTATTTAATCATTAAAGCAGTAACAGTTACAATCTGAAGAGGGCTCTTGTGCAGTTTGCTCAAGTTAAATCAAACTGTAGTGATTCTTGAATACAAAACACTGCAGGATCAATATTCACAGTCATATAAGTGTCAGAAAACCTAGGCTTTACTCCAAGCATTTTCTAGGGCATAGGAGAAAACCCTCACTTCAGTGCTCAGTCCTGCCCTACTCCAATTTTTGCATGTGTTAAAGAACACGTTAGACTTTAAATCTCTCTATGGAAGAGATGGTTCTGCAGTATCCCAGGCTCAGTGCTGTCACCACTGCCCCCAGCAAGCTGACCCCAGCCTGCTTGTGAACAGGAGCTGAAGAGAGTGCCCTGAGCACACAAAAAGACTGTCCTTGGAAATAAATTACTTATGTCACAACACAATTGAATCTGTTTCTGAGGTTAATCCATAATGACACAGATGGCTGGTTTTGCCTGTGAAATCACTGTGTTAAGCAAGTGCTGATTTTCCTGGGAGTGGGAAGTGAATCCTGCTGACTCACCAGTGCAAGCGAGGGGCTGGAAGGAAGATTTGGAATGACCCTGAAAAATGAAAGCCTAGGCCGAGAGGCCCTCAAGGATGCAAACTCAGGGACATATCTGGAGGCAAAATTTGGTACATAACAATTATAAATGTAAGTGAAGATTCACTCCATAATAATATTAGTTCTGACAATCTGAAAAACATGTTGGCTGTATTAACAGCAGTTTGAGAAAACTCCCAGGCAGGTGCCTATACCCCATCAGTATCTATCTAGAAGGCACCAATAATTCAAAATGAGCACAGAAGGTAACAATATAATTTTGGATCCACAGGCAACTACAGGAGATAGTGTAGAAGAGTGAGAAATAAACTTCATAAGTCTTACAAGTTCTGCACTGCACTCTCTTTGGTAAACTATTCATCTGGTTCGCTCTAAATCCTAAGCATTGATTATTGCATATTCAATTATTTTTTTTAATTAAGGTTCTTTTGGAGAAAAGGCATTTTTACTTCCCAGTCATGTGAAAAGAAACTCACAAAGTGCTCAAAAAAGATAGGCTGGACCTATGTGAAATATTTCTTCTACAGGAACTATGTCATATGGAATCTGATCAGAACATTAAGATCCTGATGTCACTGTGCACTGTTGTAATCAGCTTCAACTGTATGCTAATTTCCTCTCATAAAGACAAGAAGAAAATTAACAGTATTTCCATGTGTATTTTCATTTCAGAAGCACTGGAATATAAGAAAAGTGTTCTCTAGAGACAGACCACTACATAGCCACTTTTCCTACACTGTGACCTGCCTCCCTTCTAACAACCAACTCTAAACTCCTCTTTTAAGACAGGGTTAAAATAAAAGGACAACTGAAATTGTTGACAGTTCTGTGATTGATCTCTGTCAGTCTTGACTCTGTAGAAAAAACTGAATATTTTTACCCAGTGGAACCAAGTATTCCACAGTCCAGTGCTGTTGGGTCTGGCTTGGAGCGTAGGAAGGTGTTTCTGATCTCATGTCCCAGTGATAGTATAGCTCTCTGCATGAAGTAGGAAAGCTTGCAGGCTGTTCTGTATATGCCTGTGACCTCTCCTTTCTTTCCCATCTACCCCCTTCAGTCAAAACTTTCCCATTTCCTTACTTTTGTCTAAAAGAAACTCCTTAGAAACAACTGCAAGGACAGTCCCATATGGAAAAAAAAAATCAATTTAATGATCTGGGTTTCCACTGGGAGACAATGTTGTCAGGAAAATCTTTACTATCTGTAGAAATGGTCCCCTGACACCTAGTTACAATCCCCCCAGGAGAGAATCATCAGTATGAACAGCTCTGTCCAGCTCTGACTTCTGGGAAATGTGGACTCTGGATCTTCGCAAGTGATGCATAGTAAGCAAACAACTGACAGGCACGTGTTCCCTCAAAAAAAAAAAAAGAGAGAGAAAAAAAGTTCACTTATCTTTCTGCATCCCTGAACCCTAACAATGGTACCTGCTTTTGCTACTCAGTGCCACTCCACCACCTCTGCAATGTGTCAGGGAGGACTCGAATCATCCCTGACGGACACCGGCACACATCGCGCCAAGCATCTGACAGAACTATCTGCATGAGCTGCTTGTGATTGACGCCAACTTGTTACAAATCATTTGTCTCCAACAAACTGTTCTGAACAGTTTGTTTGATGGATTTGATAGGAACTGGGAGGAGAAAATAATAATTTAATAACGCAACATGTCAGAGCTAAATGTTTGCTTTTTAGGAAAACTGTGCTTTTGCCATATATGTGGCTGCATTGAACCAAAACAGCTAATGCTCGGGTCTAGAGTGATGTTTTGGTAATGGATGAAGTGGTTCCAGTTCTATTGAGAACCATAGCAAGGGCCAACACAAAGGATTTATTTCTTTTGCTGCCTTAGTCTGTTAAGAGCAATCTGCCCTTCTCACCGTGTCGATGTGCTGGCAAGCAGGGCAGTACCTGATGCAAGACAGTTGCTCTCAGTTCTGGTTTAAATCATGCTCGGGCATTGAAGAAAGCCACATGCCCTGTGCTAATTTGCTCACAGCTTACACACTGCAGAGCCAGGAGCCTCTGCTTGGGTAGAAGTGTTTTATGTGACTGAAGGGAGATGTAGCCGGCAGTGCCAGGCTCCCATATGGTGTGGCATTTCCTTGCTTGCTCTGGCCTTCTCCATGAAGGGAAGATGCCACGCTGCCCACCTTGGCATCTTGTTTGGTATGAAAAGGAGTGAGGAGATGGTGGAGGAGGTCACAGCCCCCCACCTGAAGCAGTCCACCACCCTCTCAGCTGCTGCTGCTCCCTATCCATAGGTCAGAAGGAAACCAAAACCCAAGTAAGATCCAAGACAGAAAGCTTCACTGACAGAAAGGTCTGAAATATTAACCATAATTTAATAATTTTTAAAAGTTAAAAACAAGCAAACAAACAAACAACAACAACAACAATCCAGCAAGGACAGTATTGCAGAATAACACATGACATTAAAGTATTTTGCCATTTGAAAATCATGAGGAGTGCTGAGGTGATGGACATCACATTTGGTGGGCAGCTGTTTGACCCCTGGTAGCCCAAATCCCACTAAAACCTAAAATATGAATGCATAAACTTATGAAGATTCTTCAGCTGAGCACTTCTGTCATTTTGTCCTGGGAAGGAGAAGAAACCAAAACCCCCAATGCTCAAGAACACCTTCACAGTTACCATTCCATCTTGCCAGTGAACAGCAAGAGATGTCAAACTGCCATGGAGTAATGAGAACTGAAAAGTCCTGGTCACAGCCTCTGTTTCTCTGAGAAATTTTACTGTGGCTAAGAAACTGCTTTTCCTCAAGCCAACAGAACCAACTCAGCTTTACACATATTGCAACATAAGTGAGCCCAGCATGGGCTACAGAAACCACTCAAAAGCTGTGAAAATATAAATGGTTATGTATACAACCTGCTCTACACTGCTGCAGCTACACTGACATCGTCTGCAACCTGCTTTGCTCTGCTGCAGAGCCACACTGATATCAGCTCTTTTGGTAGCTTATTTAAAGCCAGTTGAACCAGGAATCACAGTCCTGTTTTCATCTGCAGTATACATAGGCTCTCAACCTTAAAATGAATCTCAAGCTCTCCATCTTATTGTCCTTTCATATCTCCTTCAGTTTCAGCAATTTAACACATTTCTTCTGTTGTGGGGAAAATTTTTTTGTTCAGAACAAGTTTATTTTTTTTTTCTTTTTTAGAAATTTGTTATTTCAGACACTTTAAATGTCATTTTACTTCTCTGGGCCCGTAACTGTATTTTAGGTGACACCCAGATCAACATCCTGGGACTGAGAAGGCCTTGGCTCCTCCAGGCAAAAAAAAGCTTTTCCTGGATATGAGGCATTTAATGGCCCATTATCTGAAATGTTTAACCACCACCAAATATCACTTCACCCCCTCATGTCCTCAAACCAGTTTTAAAGTTATTGTGTAACATCTTCAAGAACTGGAAGCTAGATAACTTTGCTGACAATTTATACAGCAAAAGAAATAGTACATGATAGATAATTGTGAATTCTGTCTGTATAACTGCAGTTAGGAGGCCTCAGCGATATCAGATGAGAATGAATCTCAAGTAGCTGTTATTTAAAGCATCTTTTATTTACTAAATGCCACTGAAGCAAGGATTTTCATAATAGCAATAGATCCAGGCTGAATTTTTTCAGTGAGGTAGAACAGGATGACCGACATTAAACTCCAGTAAAACCAGGGAAACGTAGTTGCTTTGAGAGACATTACACTGAGGAACTCAGTGGCATGACAGAGGGTCAGTAAAGGCCAAGATACTGCCGTCTGGCTGTGTTTGCTGGAATGCTTAGCTGAACCACACACATTGAATCAGTCAGTAAACCTAGAACAGTTTTTCTGGAAAATTGTAAGGAAATTTCTTCCTAAATGAAACCCCAGCCATGGGAGATCATATGCTAACCTAGCACAGCTAGTATTTTTGTAGACATTTTCAAAATGACAATTCGTAGCTCCAGGTGATGTTTATCCTTCTGTTTCATATAAGAGTCAACTGTCTCTTGCACCTGTGTGGGTTTCTGCTTCTGAGGAAACAGCTGAGTTCTGCAAGATCAACAAATACCACATCTCTTTTTGGCACTTCTACACTGAAATATTTTAATTTCCTTTACTGCACCCTTCTTTCTGGAATATCAGAAAAAGCCAAACAAACAGAAGAAAAAAAATTTGGCATGTTCCATTGATATTCACATGCTACAGTTTATCTCCCATGACCATCTCAAAGTTAGGGAGATACTTAAAGTCAGACAGGATCCTCCTACTTCAAAACATAGAAACAGGTGCAATTAAAAGACCAGGCCATCCTCCTTAAGATAATATAAAACATAAGAGCTCTGAGGATACCTTCCCTATCACAAGGGGTTTGGACTGTATTTTTCTGTCCAAAGAAAGTAAGTAAAGCTGAGTCTTTAGTATGCAAGGGGACTAATCTCAAGGTTCTCCTCACTTTGTTGAATAAGTTGTTCTGATTTATCTAGCTGCCACAAGATTCTACTGTTGTAATGCAAGTTGCCCTCCAGCTTTTTAATACATCACAGACCACACAGTTCTAAAAGCCAAGAAAAGCACTGCTTTCAACTATTTCCTTACCAAATTATGCATTTATTGTAAATGCCTCTAACTTTTGGGGAACTTGAAAAAATATTGCTGGAGTTTTTCTATCACTGAGGCAAGGTTATATCAATTATTATATAAAAAATAAAATTTTCATGTTCCTGTCTGTCTTTCAGACTCAAAAAAAGTTATCTCTTGAGTATTACAGTTTCTGGTACTTTATATGTTCAGGCATACTTAGAGAATTACCTGAAAGAAATCCATTCGGTGCCAATCTTCTTTTCTGAGTATGAAAGAGCCATCTCTCCAGAAAGTACTCCTATATTCCCAGACTACTTATTTCACAGGAAATAAAAGCTATAAAATCCTAATCCCTTCCACTCAATGGCACATTTGTATTACAAGCATCACACTCATGATAAACAGCTTTGAACAATAGTTACAACTTGTCCCTAGAAAGGGAGGGTGAAATAGGACAAGACACTAAAGTTCAACATGAGGCTCGAGAATCTGCACTAGGAGAAAGATTTCAGATGTCCAATCCCCAGAAATTATTCATAGGCACAGGACCCTTCTTGAAAGATGGATAATTCCCTGAGTATCTGGTGTATCTGACCTTTAGGAATCAAGCCTGGTGTGACTAATAGGACAAGTGTTAGGCTTAGAGATAGGTGACAAGAACAGAACAGATTTGACTTGTAATCTCTGTGGCTGAAGAGTATGGAAAGGAATGAGATAAACAAAGCTACAGCAATACAAGACTATTAGAAGACAAGAAGAGGAACATTAAATGAAATGAAAACTCTATACGAGTGTAAGTTATTCAAATAGCATACACAGTTAAATGCATATGTTAAATGCAGTTAAAATTGGACAGACCAGATAATTGCCTAGAAATTAGAAATCTAGATCAGAGACACAGCAACTAATATTTTATATACCTGAGTTTGTGATAGTGGATGGAAAACAACAAATTTATACTATTTTAGTTAATAAAGGGAAACTTGCTTTAGTCCATTAGTCTGACTGCAAAGGTAGAAGAGACGGTAGAAGAGACTTTTAAATAAATTTTGAAGATAAAAACAATTAAAATATATGCTAAGTGGAAAAGGAAATGTAACAGTACATGGTCCTGGACTGCATCAAGCTATTATCTTTTTTGCTAATTAATCTGAATTTTACATAAAGGAAATGTTATAAGTCTCATTTGTTTGGACTTAATTAAAGCATCTTACAAGGAAATATGGGAAATTATTGAATGAGAGAAAATTCATAGTACTAAAATTATTATAACACCTATAAAAGTACTTTCTAGAGAAGACAAGAAAACAAGTAATGGTGAATGGGTCTTTGGCCAACTCTATTTCACATTTTCATCAACAACTCAGCTATAATAAATAAAAGCACACTGGTGAAATCCAGCAAGTATAGTACGGAATGGTAAAGACTGCTAAGGACTCTCGCATTGTCTTGGAAGACCTGAATGACTGAGAAACAGATATAAGATGGGTTGAAAACAACTACTTTGAAGTGCAAAGTCACAGATTTCAGGACAAATATCAATAATTTTAACTGAGGTTTTGGAGTTCACCCTATGAAGATGAAAAGAAAGAAAGAAACATAGCAGTTTATTTCAGGGTGATCTATAAGCCATCAAAATATTGCTGTTGTGAGAAATGCAATCTCAAGTAAAATGCCTGCCACAAAGCATTTCCTTGGAGTTAAGGCAAAAATAACAGTTCTGCTAAAACACCATGTGAAACTCAGCTCTGGTCAAACACATTTAAGAATTCAAACTGGAACAATATTATGGTTTAGCCAGGTGGGCCTAAATTTAGGCTTTAAAGATCATATTAGGCCTAGAATTGTCAGCTGCCTTGAGCTGGGCTGGGCTAGCTAACAGCTGAGTTCTTCTAGCTAATAATATTGTATTCCATACCATACTACATCATCTCAAAAGAAGTAAAATCCAGTGTGTGGGAGGGGCTTGGGCAGTTGCTTCGTAGCTGTTGCTCCAGCAGGACACACCGTGCTGTCCCAGGAGGGACGGGGAGGCCCAAGCCCACAGCACTGGCTCACCATCATGTTATCTTAGGGAAGTAAAATGTTTGTTCTTAGTTCTTCTCTTTGCTTAAGTCTGTCTTTGGGGAATTGACTTTTTTTTAGAATGATTTGTAGTCAGAATGGTAAAATCTGTGCTTATTGGGGAGTGGGAAGTTATATATAACTTGTGTAAGTGTGTGTTATATTGTAGTTTTCTCTTAATTTTCTCTTTTCTGTATAAATACATGTAGTTAGTTTCAGCATAAACCTAGCTTTGGAGGTTTTTTCCCTCTCCTTCTTCCCTTTTCCCTTGGCTGGTTGGGGGGGAGGAACCCTTTTTCTCTGTACTTGGGAAGTTGGCGTGTTGCCAGCTCAACCCAAGACAAACATGCATGAAGATGAATGACAAGGAGGGTCATCATGAGCACAAAAAATTTCTCTTATGAAAAGAAGGTGAAACAGTTTGACGCATTCAGTGTAACACATCTTACACCATGGAGGGGCAGGTACAGGAAATGAGGAAGAGAACAAAAATGCAAGTTATATAAAGTTGTCACAAGCACAGACAGGTAGCCTGCAAGGCTGACATGATTAATACAAACTCTGTTATCAGACAGCACACAGTCTGTCATATATTTGATTACCTTTGGGTTCTCAGCACAGATTACCAGGTGTTTGTAAGGAAGGAACAGCTTCTCTCAAAGTGAGAAAGAATATCATGCTACTGGAGTGACAGACAATTTCCACTCTCCTACTAGAGTTCACCTAAGCACAAAACTGCCTCCACAGCAGTTTCGTGGTAAGTTTACATTTAGAAATCTATTCTCTCTCCAGCTGCTTCCCTTCTTGTCCATTGTGCCCACCTGCAACTTGTAAATCCAGCAAGGATTTTTTAAAAAGTATCAGGATCAGAGAAAAGGTTTTTTTAATCCTTAAGGTTTACAACCAAAGAGGTAAAACTAAAAAAAAACTTCTGTGTTTTCTTATGCTGATAAATCTTGTTGGATTTTGTCCAGAAATAAGTGAATATATTCAATATATTGTGAGAAAGAAGCACATTGATAGGTTAACACAAAGAATGGCTCGAGGGGAATCAGCCTCATCATTATACCTCAGTTGTGTTCCACCTTTGCTTTACTATTTATAATCTTCCATATTCTTAAAAGGCAGCTGTCAAAAATAAACCAAAACAATCCCATGTCTGTTCACAATAGGCAACTAATAGCAAAGACTCAGCTCTGTGTGGAATTGCTGCTGGTTAGTTTCCACTAGAAAATGCCACACACCGCAAAACATTATAAGGAATAATTAGACAATCAAGAAGATGCTGGAGTGTGCTATTTTCCAATGCAGATTACCAGGAAACAAACACCAAAACAGAAATAAAATTACACATATCTCCAGAAACTGTTAATGTAGCCCAACAACACATATAAAGGTGCCTCCCTCAGGGAGTGTTCAAGCACAGCTCTAAGGCTCTAGGATGAGACCCAAACTGTCTGTCAGGAATGACAGTGGCAGCAACCAAAGAGACTGTGGCATATTTGGCCCATTTGGTTCCCCTCTCACTTGACCTTTGCTGCTGCTGCTTTTGCAGGGCAATCCCATTCAGTGCATTGGTGGGGGAATAAAATAAAATCAGCCTACATTCTAGCAGACCACAGGGAAATTAAGGAGCTAATTTTGAATCACCATGTTTACAAACAGTGGCCCAGTTTACAGAACTCTTCAGGGAGTTGAACTTTTAACGACAGTTTTAAATACAGTGAAACAGGTTTCGGAAGGAAAAGTAATAGTTGTCCAGAGACTCTACAGTGTGGGTGGGAGCAAATGGCAGTCCTATAAAGAATGCAGCAGCTGCTGCCAGTTTGGCATAGTTATGCAGTATTTAGCATATATCACCCCTGAGGATGATTATCTTTCTGTCATGAGCATAAAAGACAGATAACTCATGAGCCAGCTGAATCTCTTTCTCATAAGTGCTAGGGAGGTAATACAATGGTAACTCTTAGGAGGTTAAATGTATTTATTCTATCAGAACAAGCTTTTATTATTATGGTATTTGAAACAGACAGATATTGTCTGAAATCCTGATTTTTCATTTCTCTGTCTGTTTGGGTTAAGCTTTTTATTATATCTGCATTATGCTTGCCACAGTAGAAAGCAAGAGTAATCCAGAAGAGGCAATGAGAAGAAACACTGGATGAGCATATGCATTTCTTCATTAGACTTTATGGTGCAAGGACATGCACCTGTTTTCTTTGGGTAGCTATGTGGATGAAAACCTGACCAAAGAGGACATCACTAATACAGACCATTATTAAGAGCTCTGTGTCCTATTCCTGTGGTAAAAGAGTAACAAGTAAGAAGTTTAGAGGTGGGGAGATACAGTTTCTCTAAATCACTCAAAAATCTCTCTTCCCACCCCCCTCACCAGCACCCCCATTTCACAGCAATGTGGATGTCTAAAAGGAGCAAGAGAAAGAGTTTACACTGTCATGAGACCCTGATCATCCCACACTGAGTAACACTAACAGACCAGCAGGGTCTAGGGCGAGTAATTGCTTTCGGACTTGATTAGGAAATACTTGATCATTTCATGGAATTCTCAGAAGCTCTGGCCCTAAGTAATTTTTTTTCAGTGAAACATGAGCAACTCTGAGTCAACTCTTCACTTGTTAAGCTAAAGCAACTTCTTTTGACAGAGGATTGGCAAGGTGCATCATCAGGGAATTAGCCTGTATCAAAGATGATGCCGCTTGCATTTCAGGCTCTTTGGCATAATATCATTGTTAAGTTTCAAACACATTCCAAGAGAAGCACCTATGCACAGCAACCCTGCAGCAGAGAAAGACAGCTACAAGCACCCTCTTATTTATGGCGGATTCACTTCAAGTTTGGCTCTTAGTTTAAAGCGACTTTTTCCTCTTGCTTTAAGGAGAGACCGGGGGATTTTAAACTCCTATGTTGGGCAACTTTGGATGGTAAAAGTTAAAAAGGAATCTAGCTGCAACCTTCATGTTCAGAGAGGTAGTCTTTGTGTCATCATAAGAAGGATCTATCCATTAATTTTTCACTGTCTTTGGTTATCAGCTTAATCTAAAACTGCATTTTGAAAGAATAAAATAGCAATACACAGGTTCTTGACTCATTGTCTCTTCCACAATCTTCATAAAATGCATTACTTTGGCCCTTAATATAACCAATATGTTGAAAAAAGATTTAAAACCCATCACAACTATTTTTTCATAGAAATTGCCTGACACTTGCTTTGGCATTGAGGGCAAAAAGGATATGGAGAGAGAACTCCCCCTTCACTTCCTTCCTTGTGCATTATAAATAGCATTATATAAAGCAACAATAAGATTTAAAAAGTAAGTTGCCTGTATGTTGAGCTGAAAAAAAACTGCTTAAAATTCTGATGGAGACTGATTATTCTAACTACTGAACAGGTTTTTCAACTGCAAGCCTCTGAAAGACTCATCCATACAATGAACCACTGTCACTCAATCAAAGAAGTTTTATAATCCACTTTTGAAAGCAATAATTTCCTAAATTCTGTGAAAAGATCAGTCTTTTTGCTCTCAGAGTTTAGAAATTGTTCCTATTACACCTTTTTTTTCCCAATGTTAAAAGACAATTAACTGTATTACTGGAAAAGCAAGTTGAATAGAAGGAAAGTAAAACAAAAGCCATCTCAGAGATGTTCTGAATTCCTTGCTGCAGCAGGGGAGTGGGGAAAGCACCTTCTCAACGACTACATGCAAGTACAGCAGGAGAGGATTTTCTCCAGAAATCCAGGAGAACCTTTTATTTGTGAGTCAAATGGCTTTCATGAGCAAGTACATGTGCCTCAATAGCTCACACTTCTATTAGTTTTTGACAATTTGAATTAATAAGCACATAAATAGCAACTTTTCCAGGAAATTTAAAAAATGACAAACAAATAAACTAACAAAACAAAGCAAACTCCCCCCTTATTTCATCAGTTCCTTTTCTGAATTTTTCTATCCTTTGCTACCGCTGTAGGAATTGTTAAGTAGTCCACTCAAGATTTTAACAGTTTTGCCATGTGAAGCCTAATAGAGTTATAGTTGATAATAGACCAGTTCTCAGTCTGTGAAGTGGGGATAATAATCTTTCCTTTTTCTGCTTTTAGCCATAGTGTTAGATTGCAAAGCACTCAAAGTAAAGAGTGTCTCTTACTATTTGCATACACAGTAGTTGGGCATTTTTCTCCTCTTCATGCTCTGTTCCTCCCTTTCTTTTCAGAAAACTGAATACCTAAAGCTCTATGCGTATTCTTTTTTTTTTTCACAGAGGGAATTTGTCAGGACTTTTCATGACATGACATTAATATTTATTTTTTCATAAAGCTGCTAAAAGTAGAAGGAGCAAAACCAAGCACTCAACCCCCTCATCAAACTTTGCATTCAAAATAAGTAAAAAAAAATCTACAGGAATTTAGTTTCAATTATATTAGGCAGAGTTACCTCCTTCCTTCAGTAATTGGACCCCACCAGAGTAACGTTAGGAGTGAGTAGGGCTACTTTTTATCACCTGTCTAAACCAGGCATGTCATCCTTGCAACACATCAAGGCACCAGTCAAAGGAAAAGAGTGTGCCTAAGAGGGATAATAGGCTAACACTCCAAGAGGGCAAGAGCAGCACAGGGAAATGTACAACAGCTTAAAGTTTCTACCTGTCTCAGGTGACAAGAAAATTGTGTAACTTCCAATGTAGCAGAGACATTTAAAGATATCGTTCATGTTCAAGGTGCCACTCTTGGGAATCTCGAAGGGTTTGCAGACAATTTATAACCTGATGCACAAAGGTATTTCTGTTCAAGCAGATACTTAAGCATAAGCCTAACTAGACAGGAATTTCATATTAAAAACAAAAGAAAATTAAAAAATAAAATAAAAAGGTTTTGCCATTCTTTATCTTCTCCAGGAAATACTTTCTTTGACTAAAATATTTTAAGAACCTGTTATTCAAATATTAAAGTACACTGACATGACCTGTCACAGATCTCAGGGTTCTTATCTACAGTCCAGACTCACTGGTCAGATCATTTTGCCAAGATAATGAGGTGTTTCAGACAAGAGACGTAGTGTAGCAATGGAGCTTCATCCTGAGACAGCATTTGCAGGAGGCAGGATGGTAACTCACTACACAAGGTTCAGTGCTGAATTCAGTGTTGAATGTTAACATTAAATGAAACGTTTCTAAACATTCTACGCAACATTTATTTCAGTATTGTTTGAGCTTTTAAAAAACTTATTAAGAGTGTAAACAAAATCTAAAAAAACCCCAACTTGCCAACAGACTAAAAACTTCTACTAAACACTGACCTTTTCAGATAATAAAATTTTTTTCCTCCATCTTCTGAGGACTTGAACACATACTTTGTTGCAGGCTTCAATCAGGAAAACCTCCTCTCAGTTGTCTGAAGATTGTGTATTAGTCCAGTCTCTATGAGATGGAAAGCATTATCACATCTTTTTCTATTTGCTTACTGCAGTATTGCTTTCCTACATTCTACTGCACTGGCAGAATCAGTAAAGTGCACACAGAAGAAAATTTTGTACTTAATCTTTGATTTTGTTTACTTCTGGATATTTATTTTGCTCTTACTCAAAACTATTTTTATCTGAAGAAATTATTTCTAATAAAGCAATGCTAACGAATCATAGAAAGATGGGATTATACCAAGGTAGGGTCAACAATACTTATGCTATTCCTCAAAAGCACTTTCTAGCATTTTCAGAATGTTTCAGTGATGAATATTCAACAAACTCTTTAGCATCAAACCTCCGTGCCATCCCCTACATACTTAGTGTTCTTGATGTGATCAGTGTTACTTACACATCAAATTAGATTTGCAGCAAACTACCCATTTCACTACCACCTTCTGCATCCAGCCCCATCAGGGACAGCTGGTTTTTCTCCATGTCATGCATGCAAAAGAATGCAAAAGAATTCTGAAAACACAGCAATCTACCATGTTTGGTAGGTCTAGACTAAAGGAGCACACACAGCAATTGCCAGGCAAGCAAAATTTTTGACTTTGAGCCAGGGTTAAATTCCTGAACCATAATCTTGCTTGCTTTCAACCTCCAAAGCTCGTACTAACAAGAAAGCTTCAGCCATAAGAGTATAAACTGGTAGTTAAATTATGTAGTAGTTCAAGTGCAAAAATCCAAGACTAATCCTCATCTAATTCTAGACAAGCTGATGTTCCTCAGCAGTAACACTCTAGGTACAAAAAAGCAAAAGCCACGGAATTCTCTCTCTCTGACACACACACACATGAACACACAGGTGAAATAAAGAATTTGGACTGTCTACACAGGATATATACTGAACTTCTGGTACAAAACAGCTCCCTATATGAATGCAAAGTGGTTTTACACCAGAATAGTTTCTCTGACTTAATTAAGGCAGCTTTTTGGTTTTTTTCCAAAATGAGAAAGGCCTTGCATGATTTCAATGTGGTTTAATTAATCCAATTTACATCAATTAGCCTGGATTAACTTCTGAAAGAAGTCAACATTTCTTGAGTCAGCATTTGCACTAGCACAATAAAAGTAGTTGATTTTAAATACATAGACTTTGAGGGTAATCGCACTGACATTCATTATGGCTGCTCACATACCTGAAGAAAGACACAATTTTAAGTGCTCACATAAAGCAAAAGCAGGAGGTGATAAAAAAAAGGATTTTCAAAATGAATGGTCTAAAGGAGCGTAAAGTAAAACTGCCATCTGACAAATGAAATATCAATATTGCTTTGTAAAGTAAGTGTTTCTTTATGGTGAGATGGATCAGTCCCATTAACATATGAATAGATTTTCATAACATTGCACCATTTAAATTGCAACAGTCAAACCAGTGGAACTTACACTCTCTTTTAAAACTGATCCACACTGCTCCAGTTTGCATCATCTGTGACTTCCTGTGCAACTTTCCCTTTCACACCCAAGCTGGCTTGTCAGAGCAGCACTTGCTCCAACCTTCTCCCAGAGAGCATGGGACATCTCACAGAAACTGGGGGGTGTCTGCTTTAAAGATGTTTGCTGGCTTCAGGCAAATTCCGCCTTTAAGAGGCTTACCTGAAACACTTAAATAAGCTGGTTTAGTTAGTGCATGTGCTTTTGCCCAAAGCAGATTAAGACACATTTCCACAAACCTCCTACAAGGAAACAGATTAAAAAATCCTTGGGCAGAAACCTTTCTACCAGCCCCATGTGACCCAGAAAACCACACAGTCAGACAGGGCTAAATAAGCGTATGAATTGAAAACCAGACTGAGGCAGTGAATGATAAAGGGCAAAAGTAACGAGAAAATGATGCTCATGTTATTTTTGCCCTGTCCTGTCCTAAGGGTGCTCACACAAGGAGAGCACAGGTCCCTTGTACTACTGGACTAGTTTATCACTTATCTGTGTTATAGAGTGGGAACTTTTGTCAGATCTACCAGTCTATGGCATAATAGCCTCTTCCAGTCCAGGTCACCCTGACTGAATCAAATTACACCAACAGAACTCAGCAGTAACAGGAGGTTAATCACTGGAGTCTGGAGAGAATAATGTCTTCACATGGCCAGGGCCAATCAAACAGGACGCCAGACCACAGCCTAGCCAAGCAAGAATAAGCTAGAAACAGACATAAAATAAGACAAAGAGTTGTAGGAATGTTTCTGGTTTGTCCAGGAAACTAGCTTATTACCAACAGACAAAAGCATGCAACATAAACCTATTTAAAAGTCATAGTGCAGAATGATGTACGCTTCAGTGGACCTAGACAGATCTCCTTCTTCCAGCTGCTTCTCTCCTTCTGTCTTTTTGTCTCCCGCAGCGTGGGCAAGAATTATTGCCAGCTGTGACTCCTTGTTGTTTCTCTGGTGGCCAAAAAACATCTGCTTTTTTGTCCCCTCACCATTTCACTTGACCTACTCTGAGGCAGATAGCACTAGAGCTCATCTAAAGCCAGAAACAGCTCCTTCTGTGGTTTTCCTGGTGGTCTTCGTCTCCCATGTGATATTCCACTACATACTTTCACATTTTGCAAGCTTGTTTCTCTGCTCAGAAGTAGCAATGAGTCTTAATTTGCCACAAAATAAGGTGGCTGTAGAACAAAATCAAGAATTAAGCTTTAAAAGCTTCTTCAACAATTATTAATACAGTAATACAGCCATTTTCAGCACACAGAGAAACATCACTGGACCTTGCCCAAAGACACAGTGATCTGAATGTAGGTACCTAGAAAAACCATTTATCATTCCATTTTGTCAGACTGCGGAAGCCCAAGGTTGAACATGAGGCTTCAGGGACAGTCTCACAAGCAACAAATATAGATGAATGAACCACTTCAACCCACTGGTTACTGCCATCCTGAGGCAGTGTGGCACGCAGGCAGTTTCTTTCCTCAGTGCCAGGATGCACTGCTGGCTTGGTCCACCAGGACCCCCCAGATAATGTGTGACAGAGCTCTTCAGCCAGCTGATATGCCCCCAGCCTGGGCTGCTGCAGGGTGCATTTGCCTGTGTTGGTCCTATTGCTGCAGCCTGTTGAGGTCCCTCTGAATGCCAGCCTGGCCAACCAGAATATCAGCAGCTGCCACCATAGGATGTCACATGCACCGAGTGAACCCCTTTGTGCCACTGCCAGGTTATGACTCCAATGTGTGTTAAGCACAAACATCTTGCTGTGCTCATTGTTACTACATGCCCCAAAATAGAACAATAACTCCAGAAGAGGGTCAGTGGGAAAGGTGGCACTTGAAGCAAAGGGATACACTCTTCCAGCTCATAATACTTAAGGAGTCCTTTCTACTAGTACAAAGAATATGTCTTTCCGTATCGGTCCCCTTTAACAACAAGGAAAATATCAACCAGTGGCAAAATGAGAGAAAGAGCAAGCTGAAGATGCTAAAGAGTATGTGGAGGGAAGAAAGTCAAACTCCTGAGAGCTGAGGACAGCAGTTCCAGCATGATTAATACATGCACAGTCCTGAATGTAAGCACTAATGGCATGCAATAAAATTGAGCTGTCTAGGGAAATCAAGCAGGACACACTTTGCACCACAGCCTCCCTCTAGGGTTTAATTTTCCTGTTTACCACTAACAAAATCCTTTCCCTGGGTCTCAGCACTTTCCCTTGGTTTTTTCACACAGTTACTCCTGCAGCTCAGGTGAGACAAATCATTTTGGAATTCATCCCAGAGACCTGCTTAGTGGATGTGGGCGTAGCTCTACTGAAACTCCACAGTTACTTCAGCTTTCACAAAGAGTACATGACAAAAGATAAGTTAGAAGCATCTTTTACTGTTTTGCTAAGCCATGCAAATATGGGCTATGCTATCTTCCTGCCTGATCTCTGCAATTCAGCTCTTGGAAAAAGAGAAATTTCAGAAAAGCATCATGGTTATGTAGCATTGCTTCATGACTGAAACTTTAGCATACCAACAAAATTACACTTTTGAATGATGATGATTAAAAATTGGTAGGAGTCTGTTATCTTAGTGATCAGTTGTTTGCATGTAGAAGATTTAAATTTTCCACATTTATTTATAAAGGGATGATTGTCATTCCAAAAGATACAAAGCCCCCTCCCCTGAAAAAAAATAAAAATTAAACTATTTTTTTACTTTTTTTTTCGCTATTAAGTGGTAAAACCATGTAGCAGAACACTCACTTAAACCTCTTAAGGTATCACCATTTACACACAGTTCCAATTTATTTCCTTTTTGAGCTAGTTTATGCTTAATAGAATTTGACACTCCTAAATGCTCTATCAAGCTACAGAACTAATAAAGATAATTACCCTTGCAAAGTGAAAAGTACTTCTGTATGGACTCATTGAACCAGACTATATCAGTTGCAGAAGACTTTTTTCAAAGCACAAACAAAACTGTTAAAGAATGCAGGCTATTAGGAAAAACTATAATCCCTTCCAAATCATAATTTAGTCCAGGAGTTGAAAATGCACTACTGAGTATCAAATGTTTACAAAAGTTTAAATATAACAGCTTATGTATCCCTACAGAGAAAAAGAAAGGAGGAAAAGTAAGAGCATGCCAACTTGCTTTCCAAACAACTCTAATTGAGAGAAAAGTGTGTTATCAGCATCTTGCACGTTGTCCTGGCATATCAGAGAAAACTGCCATGGGCTGATTTGCAAGCTATTAAAAATGACCTCTGTTAGTCACATAGTGCAAAGAGATGCCATCACCTGCCCACCAATTCCTGTCAGTGTTGAAACCATTCACTCTTCCTACCACCCTGACCGGTTGTGTTTTTCTTCTAAGAGCAGTCGAGGAATGTCCTCACTCCCCTGACTTTGTCATTCATTCTCTGCCAGAACTGAAGTTGCCACATGGGAGGAGCAAACCCAGCCTGATCAATGGCACATTTAATATATGTGAAAGATCTGCAGCTGGCATAAGCTGCTTTAACCTCACCAAGTTAATGGAACTAAAACATTTTCAATGCCAGCTGACAATCGACCCATCTTCTCTGTAATGATTTGAAGCAGTCAGATTTGTAGAGAGCAACTGGTTTGTTGTACCAGCTGATTAACATGGATAAATTGAAGAGTTTTTAAGTTTCTTCAGGTTTTCTTCTGATTTTACACTGTTGTTCCCCCCAAACCACCCATCCTATTATTGAGGTGATTGCAGTCACATCTTTTTTGTTTGTCCTGAGTGAATTCCAGCCCACCCAGCTGTAAATATAGCTTGCACCTCAATTAGGGACAGCTTCTAGGTAAACAGATCAGATCACTTTCTGAACATGAAAGCACATCTGTGTTTTCCAACTATATGTACCAATCTAAAATAAGTCTGTTTTTTAAAATGTTATCTCTCTACCATCCTTTAGCAATCATGTCTATCACATGATCACCAGGAGAGAAGATTTCTTTTCATGCTTTTACAACATTAACTTATTTATGTTGCAGGCTTCACATCCAGCTTTGGCAAGGAAAAGAGAAGAATGACCCTGCAAATAACAATCTGGTGTTTCTCTGAAACATGAAAGACACTGTGAAAGTAAAATTAATCTCCTTAAAAAAAAAAAAAAAAAAGCCTAAAACACCTCCCAGAAATTGTTTCATATTTAATGATGTGATTTTGAATTGCACTGATCTACGTCAACATCAAAACTGACTTGGCTAGTCCTCCTGGATGAGATATACACCAGTTCTGTTAACTGGTATCTAACTAGCACCTGCATGGAGCAGAATCACTCCCCCCAGACCTGTTGGCTTCACTCTGGCACTGCAAGGGATGCACTGCTGGCTCTCATTCAACTTACCCACCAAAAACTCTTTTTCCTTCAGAGATACTTCCTCTTGCAGCTGGCTCTTGGCCTCTGCTGTGGCATGGGAATATTTTGTACCAAATGCAGGATTTTCCTGTCTTGAACTTCATGGAGTTACTGTTGCCTCTTTTCTCCAACCTGTCCACTTTACCCTGAATAGCAACTCTCCCTGCCAAAATATCAGCTGTTCCCACCAAATCGGTATTCTCCACAAACCTGTTGAGACTCCACTCTCCACTACCATTTAGATTATTAATAAAAACCCTAAATGATATTTGCCTCAATACTGATCTTTGTAGGACACCACTGGCAACAAACTGCCAGCCGGGACTTTGTGCTGCTGCTGATAGTCCAGCAATTTTCCACCCACTTTATTATCTGTTTATCTATTCTATATTTCATCAGTTTGACTATTTGGAGCTTAGCAGACCGTGTTAAAAGACCTTCTAAAATCAAGATATACAGCACCCATGGATCTCATCTTATCTACAGAGCCATTCCCTCATCACAGTAGGCTGTCAGGTTGGTCATGCATAATTTGTAGTTGTAAATCTACTCTGGGCATCCCCAGCCACCTTTCTCCCTTTCACACAGCTGGAATTGGCTTCCAATAAGGATTTGCTCCATGACCATCACAGGACTAAGATAAAGCTGACTGGCTTTTAGGTTCCTGCATAATGCCCTTCTTGAAGACAAGGGTGGTACCTGTCTTTTTTTTAAAAAACTAAACAAAACAAAAACAAAACAAAACAAAAAAAACCACCACAACAACAACAAAACCAAAACCCTTCTCAGTTGCCATCACCTTTCCAAGGTGTTAGAGGGTGGCCTCAAAATTACACTGGGCAGCTTCCCAGATGCATCTTGTCTGGTCCTATGGACTTGTTTACACTCAACTAGTTTAAGCACTCTTTATTTTACCTTCCTGTATTGTAGATAAGGCTTCACTTCCTTAGACTCTGCTAATAAACATCCAAAACTTAAAGGCTGGATAACAGAACTTACCCATGAAAAAAATCAGGCCTAAGACGGAGCATCTTGACCTTTTCCCTGTCTTTTGCTATTATGTACCTGGTCCAGCAAGTAACAGGCTCACATTATCCTTCATTTTTCTTTTGGTACGGAAGTACTGGATAATTTTTGTTGGCTTTTAAAATCCTTGCTGATTTCATCTCCAGCAAATCTTATTCCATGAGAGTATATTGAGGGGGTTTTTTTTCCGTTTTTTTTATTTTTTTTATTTTGAGATTAAAGTACATATGGGTGTGCACCTGTGTTTAAATCAGTGTGTCAGTTCAAGAAAGGAAAAAAAATTATTTTTCACACATAGTTTGAGGAAAGCTCTTGCCCCTGCCCACCTGCCCACTCAGATTAGAGCTTCTTCCCTCTTTCTATGGTTATTCAGCTTCCTCTTTGGCTAGCCCAGTAGAAAGGTGAAAATGGAAAGAAAAATTCCCTCAAGAGATGTAAAAATGGTAACTGCCTCCAAATGACATATATCACCATTGTGTACAATAGGGAATCAAATAACTACCGCTTATTTCTTCATCTAAATGGTCTATTCACTCATTTTTAATATTGATTTTTTTTTCTTTTGCAGTAGGAAAAATCTGAAGAAAGAAGATGATAATGCAATCTGCCCCTGCTATACACACATACACTTCACATCAATGCTTGAAGCCCTGCATTATCCAGAGCTATTAAGTAGGAGCCTGAAACTGTAGTCAGTCTTGCATAAAGAGTTAGAAAATCTGTACTCTTTTTTTAAATCCATTTACCACTGTGCTCACCATGGTCTCTGGAGAGAGACATTAGGCGAGCCTCAGAAAAGGTTATTGAATCGTTGTTTCTCCAACAATGGTTTTCAGCTACAAACAAAGGGAGAGCTCCGTTCTGCAAATCCTTACTTGTGGTCTGTACACACATGCACTGCACATACAGAGGGGGAATGGAAAGGATTACCAAATAATGTATGAGGTCCTGTTGACTTCACGGGGGTTAGGGGCTTGACTTAACTTTCAGATTTCCAGGCTATGACCTTCAGCAAGCAGAGCTATAAAGCCCTGGCTTTGCAGAAAGAAAATACCTAAAATTGGATCAGCATGATTAAAATAAAGCAACAGATGAGTCAAACTGTACTGTAATCTTAAGAACGTTTAGGAAAGAACATTTCACACTATACAATGGATTTCCTTAAAAGAGTGGCTTTTTTTGAAATGGAAGAATAGACACATGGTTTGTATATCTGGGAGTAAAAAGGCCTGTTTGAAAGCCAAAGCATAGTCTCATGTTCATCGTTACTGTATCTTATTCTTCTAGTGCCTAGAAAGTGCATGGCCCTTTACAAAGAAGTGAAAACAATGCTGAGTGATGCAGAGGGTCTAAATTAAGCTTTCCACAATGGATGGGAACAAAAAAAAATCTTTTGCAAATATTTTTACTTAAGCAGGTTTGTGACTCTCAGAAAGTAATAAAGGGAAATAAGCACTGTCCTAATTGGTTTGCTAGGGACATCTGTACAAGAAATAGGCAAGGAACTGCTTGTGAAAAAAGGACCTGGGGAACAAGGAGTAATTCATGACAGATAATAAGTAGCAGCAGGGTTAAAGTGCCCCTGCCCATGGCAGGAAGGTTGGAACTAGATGACCTTCAATGTCATTCCCAACGCAAACCATTCTCTGACTCTATGATAAGCCTTTTGATGAAGCCTTCAGCTAGAGGGAGGGCTAAAGAAACTTCACTATCTGACCATTCAGAAGGCACTCTGGTAGTCACACTCTCACCACCAGAAATACTGATTGCTAAGACTGAAGCCCCTTCCCCCCGGGCACCTCCAGTGAGCCAATGGGTGCCTTGCTTGACTCCCTACACACCCCACTCACTCACTCAGACCAGGTTTCCCTTCACAAATTCTAAGACCTCTGGATCCATAAAGCAGTTTATTCATGGCTCAATAACACAGTAACAGCTCAAGCTGTCTATCCATGCAAAGTCTGGGGTCTTCCCGATTAATGTCTCCTGCTTGTGGCTCTGACTGTCTGGTCACCCAGCTGGTGCCACAGGTCCCTGTACCCTTTTTTGTACAGAGAAGACACCTCTTATTGAGGCTCCCACCACTCAGAGCTCAATCTCCAGCTTGTACACTGAGCTGCCAACACTAAATGTATTCCTCAAGAAGGAGAAAAGACAAAGCAGAAACTACCAACCAGGAAGTTTCAGCAAGGTATTACAGAAGTCTAAGGACTGGAAAGCAGGGGGAGACACTAAGGACCAGGTAACAGCAGTAAAGGAGCAGGCACGCAGGATGTAAAACCTTCATGACCCCGTATCTACTGGAGTTTATGATATTATTAAAGGTTTGTTAGGTGAGACTCTTCCTTTAACGTATAAAAAGGGCTACACGGCAAAGAGATGCTGATGCCATGACAGTCAGCAGAGGTAACATCCAGGAAAGCAGGTCTGAGGATCTCCTAAAGCCTTTAACCTAAACAATGAAATGCATCAGCCAAAAAGTGACAGGTATGAAGCACTATTCCCTTTCTGAGTGCTCAGCAGGTATTGAAAACAAGCCTAAGAGAGGACTGCAACACTGAAGGAAATCATAGAGAGGGGAAGTTTGTTCCTTTAAAAGGAAGAGGGAACTATAGCATATATTAGGCAGAGAGTGTGAGGTGAATTGACCTCAAACAAAAAAGCCCACATAAACTGTGTTCTCAGTCTCACATACTGCAAGGATAGATAGGTAAAAAGAAGGAAAAGAAAGGACACTAACCAGAGAAGAAAATGTCTTTTTGTGGTATTTGACATTAGCAGGGAAGTGCAAAAATATATAGGCTATATATGGCTTGCATGGCCATGAATGTGTTAAAAGTAGAATATTTGCATTAGAGGAAATTGAGTCTAGAGCTTTCTTTAGAGACTGTTTAGATGAAAAAAAATGCCATGAAATAATTTAATAAACAAACTCATAGTGAAATTATATTGTTCCACCCCTCCAAGTATTAACGTCAAGCCCATTCCAGAGATGACTGGAAGGTTTGCGTCAATGTCTCATCAGTCTTACAGTATAACAAAATGAATCCAAAAATTTCTTCTGGTGATTAGAAGAGCAGGTAGGAGAAAAAATAAGACCAAAAAACCCCAAATAGTTGGAGGGCAGACAGTCTTGAAACTGTAAGATGTCAAACAAATAGATGCAACCTACATGCCGTAAGGATTCCACTGGATGTTGTCTGTATGGTTTAATTAACAATAACTGTCCACCCCCTGTTTTGCTGCTAATGTAATCTCCAAAGCACTACACTAATTCTGCTTGCAGATTTTATGGTAACATTTAAATTAAAATACCCTGAGTACGCTTAACTATACATTCAATGCGGATTTAATAAGGTGATTATAGGTTCATTAAGTAGTAATTGATTATTAACTCCTTGCTGGCCTACAGATGTGAATATTTGGTAAAGAACAGTATATTCTAGAAAAGACAATCTGCCAAATAAGGTATCATCATAGCTTTCTCTGGCTCCTTAATTCACTAGTCTAAACCATTTTGTCTATTCAGTAGTGAATGCAGGAACAATCTTGCGGCAAAATACCCATCTTCTTCACTATGAGCAAGATGTTTTATACCATGACAGTTTGGTACTGAATTTTGTCTTCACTAGGAAACAGGTCGTTATGTTAAAATGTACTAATAGTAATATAATTACGTTTTCTTTGATTTTATTAGCTTGTGAACCCTGCTGGAAAGGCCCCCTCTAACCCACATACTTCAAAAAGCAATTCAGGAAGCCCAAGTCTGATGAAATGCCAAGAGGACATGTCTAAAAAGAGAAGTGCTCTGCCCATGCTCATCTGCTCAGCTCAGGGTGGGTTCCACACTAGTGACAAACAACAAGGGAAGGAAGCACTGTTTAAGATCAGGATATTATGGTACACTCAGAAGTGGGACCCATTACTCAAAGTGCATTACTGCCCAACATCTTCTCATGGTTTCTGTGATTCAAAAAATCCACAGAAATGGTTCACTTTCTGCTTCATTCCTAATAGTCCTATTTTGCTGTCTTTGGACTCCTTTATTATTGCCACTGAACAGGGAAGCCCATTTAATAGAAGACCATTCAAAATGTTTGTTCTCAAAGTTTTTCATGCAGAGGGTTTGAAGGATTCCAGTCCCATCTTTCAGACTTAATTCAGGGAACTTCCTCACCGTTGTGTGATACTAAAGTTCACCAGGCTGCAAGACTGATCAAATCAATTTTAACCTAAACTGGCAACATTTTAGGAGCATTCCCCAGATTATAAAGCACATGCACCAGTAACCTGCCCATTCAACAAGCATTACCAAACAAGGTATTTACATAACAAATAGCTGGTACTCTTTAGCAGTTCACCTTATGGATAAGTGTGTGCTTGAAAGCACCTTATTAGCAGTGTCTGATGTGTTCTGCAGCTGTATAGACAATACTGGGGTTTGCAGCTTGCTTCAAGAACTGAGTAGCTAAGAAGGAAACAAACAAAAGCCACTTGAACTGAAAAGAACACACAGCAACCCCAAACTTCTGCTGTATATTCCCTAGGCCTGACATGTTCAGAGACAGCTGAGGAGCATGTAGTTTCTACCAAGTAATTGAACAGCTTTCCCCTAAATTTCCTAAGACAAAACTCTATAGTTTACTGGTTTAGCCTGTGCAGCACCAATTTATTTTGTTGCATTGCACAACAGAAAAGCCTTCCTCTTACCCAGGTGAATAGGTGCACAGAGCAGGAGCTTCACAGCTTCACCCTCAAAACCTGCTTGCTCTAATCCACAGATCTGAACTCAGGCTATATTGCACTACTAATGGTATAATCAGGCCCCTCACACATAATAAAGTACAACTTTATTAACTTAATTCAAGTAATTCCCTGGTGCATCTGCAATTCTTGAGCTCAGTTATAATGACTTTAATGAAGAAAGCAAATCTTTTGCTAGTTAAATGCCAAACGTGCTTTTCCTTAAAGTTTCTCTTCTACTTTCATTAACAAGCTCCCTTTCCAAATAGCTGTGTGCATGTAAACAGTGAACTGAGATCCACATATCCAATTAAACCACCTCATACAATCACAGCATGCCGTAGGATCAGCAGTACAGGCATGTATTTGGAGATTACTGGTATAAAGCCTAGTTTCTTCCTCTGAAATGGAATAAAAGATCATTTTACATTCCAGATAAGTTAACCAGAACATCCTTCTTAATTGTTTCAATTATAACATGCAGGACGGACATTCTAAGTAAAAGACTCTGCAAAAATATAGCTCATTCTTCACATTTTACTCACTGCAAAGATGGGCTTGATGAACTACAGAACACTTGTTTGTAAACATTAATTGGAGGAAAAGCAGTAGAAGTGAATGTGACATTTGGGATCTCAATTCAGACCTCAATTTCATGGCTCACTCCAGTTAAAGCTGTGGATAAAACTAAAGGTCTTGCTTCAAGATCCAGGTTTCCCATATCCTAGTGAAAGCAAATATGCAAAACAAAAAAAAAAAGCTTTCTTTGCTAACAGAAAAAATACACCCAAACACAACAACAAAGAAAGAAAATAACCAGCCACCATCTTAAGTATATTTAATCCAAATGGATGCCCTGAATTCAAACACACTTGATAAAAGAAGCTATTAGTGCTTTCAGTATCCTTTCTTGTTGGAGAAAGACTCCATTTTCTAGCTGAACTGACAAACAAAGATGACTAAAAGCAGCCTTCCTTTGTTTCTGGCTTCATTTCATGAATCGTGGATATAACGTAACACCCCAAAAACTTCTTTATGTCACACTTCAATAAACTTGACATCTGTAATAAAGCTTAGGTCATACTTTACTTCTATTAAAATATTTTTCTCCTCTCAGGATCACATCAGTCAAACTCAGACTGGTATTGCCAATATGTCTGCTCTGCTATATACAGTAAATGGAATCAATAAACACTCACCTGTCATCTTTGCACATTTCTGCAAAAGCCAAAACACACGCTGCTTACAGAGTCTCTCAAGGAAAAGGACTTAAACACATAAAGAAACCGTCTCTTTGTGAGTTTTAGGCATTACAAAACCCTTCAGAACACACTTTTTGGCCTGATAATGTGCAATAGCTCCTCTGAACACCAGAGGCCACATCAGTAGTTCATATAAATCACCACTGTTTCACTGACATCAGATAAGCTTAACTAACATGAAGAGTATATTTATTAGGGTGTGTATTAGCTATGAGAAATGAGAATGGGAGGGCTTGATTTCACTTTTCTTCATATTTGTCTCAAAGTTGAAAAGATGTTCAAAAGGTTTCTTCTAGATTTAGCTCACAAGCAGATTTAACTTAGAATCATAGAATGGTTTGGCTTGAAAGAGACCTTAAAGATCTACTTCCAATCTCCCTGCCATGACAGGAGCACCTTTCACTAGACCAAGTTGCTCAGAGCTCCATCCAGCCTTGCCTGGAACACTTCCAGGGATGGGGCATCCACATCTTCTCTAGGCAACCCCTTCACCAGTGCCTCACCACTGCTACAGTAAAGTTGTTCCTAGTATCTAATCTAAACCTACTCTCTTTCAGTTTGAAGCTGTTACCCCTCGCCCTGTCACTACACGCTCTTGCAAAAAGTCCCTCTCCATCTCTCATATAGGCTCCCCTCAGGTAACAGAAGTCTGCAATTAAGTCACCCCAAAGCCTTCTCTTTTCCAGGCTGAACAAACCCAACCCGCTCAGCCTTTCCTCATAGCAGAGGTGCTCCATCTCTCTAATCAACTTGGACTTGCTCCAGCAGGCCAACAACCTTCCTGTGCTGGGGACCAAGAGCTGGATACGGTTATCCAGGTGTCCATGCTCCTTTTGATGCAGCTCAGGACACAACCGGCTTTCTGGGCTGCAAGTGCATATTGCTGGCTCAAGTCCAGCCTCTCATCCACCAGCACCCCGAAGTCCTTCTTGGCAGGGCTGCTCTGGATCATTTCATTCCCAAGCCTGCACCAATACTAGGTGTTGCCTGGACCCAGTATCCTCTGGATAGCATCATCTGTCCAGGTCTCTCTGGATAGCATCCCCTCCTTCAGGAGTTTAAACCACACCCCTCAGCTTGCTGTCACCTCCAAATTTGCTGAGGGTACACTCAAGTCCTTCATCTATGTCATTAATAAAGATATTAAATAGCACTGGGCCCAGTACAGACCCCTGAGGGACACCTCTTGTCACTGATGTCCATCAGGACCCTGAGCTGTTGACCACTACCCTCTGACCATCCAACCACTTTCTAACAGCCCACCTAAGAGCCCACTTATCAAATCTATTTCTCTCCAGTTTAATGAAGGATGTTATGGGGGACTGTGTCAAAAGATTTACAGCAGTCCAGATAAATTACCTCTGTAGCACAGCTTCTAGGAGGATCTGATCCACGATCTTCCCAGGCACAGAGGTGAGGCTGATAGGTTGGTAGTTCCCAGGGTCCTCTGTTCTACGCTTTGTAAAGATAAGTACAATGTTTCCCCTTTTCCAGTCACCTGGGACTACACCTGACTGCCATGACTTTTCAAATATCATGGAGAGTGGCTTGGTAACTACACCAGCCAATTGCCTCAGGACTCTGGGATGAATCTCATCAGCTCCTAGACTTATATACATTCAAATTTCTCAGGTGGTCTTGAACCCGATCTTTAGTTACAGTAGGAGGGACTTTAATCTCCCTCTCCTCATCCTTCTGTCCATCCTCTCGAGAGGTGTGGAAAGAGAGGCCATTAAAGACTGAGGCAAAAAAGTTGTTGAGTACCTCAGCCTTCTCCTTGTATGTTGACATCAGCTTTCCACCATTGTTTATCCATGGGGTACACCTTCTTTTACCTTCCTTTTCTGATTAACATACATGTAGAAGCTCTTCCTGTTATTTGTGTCCCTTGCCAGGTTCAGTAACAAGACTTGTTTTACCATTGGGTGCTTTTGAGCAGTATGAAGGACCTTCCATTTAAAATGAGTGTAATAAATAAGCAAAGACAAATATGCAAAAAAAAACCCTTCTTTTTTTGTTCAGTGAATGTTTTTTCTTCCCTTCACACAGGATTTCTTCTCTTCTTTACCATCAACAAGTTTAGAGTTTAGTCTTCCACAAACCTGCCACTGTAAAACTGAGATTTCAGTACCAAAGTGTTTCAGTGGGACTGACAAAATGAGTGACATACATCAGAGAGGGGTGTTTAAAGTACATGATGGTGAGTGCTAAAGACCTCATTGACATCCATTTGGATAAACTGCCTAATTTTGTAAATAGGCTCATCACTCATGAGTAAAGCAAATGTTCCAAGTGCATGCCAACATTTGCACAGCATTACCTCAGCCTACACTACTTCACATGATGCTGAGAGAAATATGTTGTGTCTGCAAAACACAGCAATCAAAAATGTAGGATTTAATTTGGCCCCCTGGTGGGTATGTGCTGTGACATAGCTGTTATTTACCTGATTTCCCTCCCCTGAAACTCTTCACTCAGAGTGCATGGTAGAAATCATCAAGGGAACAAAACTTATGAGTGATATTGTTCCTAACTTGTTTTATTCAGAAGCTGGATATGCCTGGAGCAACCATTCTGCACCAAAAGTTCACATGCAGTAGGAGCAGTTCAGTGATAATTTCTAACAGAAAAACAGTACAAATTCTATTTGCATTGTTTTATGGAAATAAATAAAATGTGATCGTAAGAGAATTTTCCAACAGAAATAGTGAACATCATTGACCCGAAATGAAAACCTGAAATACTTAACACTTCTTTGATCACCCATGCTCCAAGAGATGGCTCTATTACCAGAACAGGTGCAGTGAACATCTAGAATAATCAGAGCAGTGAGAAACCCCTTCTTTTACATAAGGAACCTAAAAACTTGGCTAACCTAGTCTAACGAAAGAAATGCTGAGGAGGATATTATTGCTGACTATAAATATACCAGGAAGTGAGAGAAAGGACAGTAGAGAATGAAAATAATGAATCAAAATATTTGTACAAGAACTAATAGGTATAAAATTGCCAAAATACATTTAGACTGAAGACTAGAAGAATGTGTCCAACCCTCTGAGCTATGAGATTTTTCAATAGTAACAAAGGCAAAATAATGAACCACATTTTAAAATGGAGGTTTCTGTGTAACATTAAACTACAGAGCTAACTGTGAGGCTCCGAAAATCATTACGTGGGCACCTAAATGGGTTTGTCTGAAGTCATAGAAAGCGTCTGGGGGTAGCTGAAAAGTCAGCTTCTTTTCTCCACTTACCTTAGAGATCTCTTCTTTTACTCTTAGGTTGCTTCATATTCTTAACTTGCAAGAAATAGACAAAGTTACATATTAGTGGCACACCTGTATTTGTGTGCTCTTGAACTGAGACAAACACAAGAACAGGTGAAGATGTAAATGCAAAAGACAGTGAGAAATCATGGACAAAGAAAGCTGCTGACATTACAACACTCAGAATTTAAGAATGGATAAAAGCCATCAGCCCCTGGAAGGAAATCGTACAGTTAATGTTCCCACTCAATCAGAAAATAGATACAGCTCCATTTGTTAAGCTTGTGTAAGAAGAAAAATAACAAGGAGTAGTGTTCCTAACTGAGGGAAATTATGTCTAAGGAAGTACAGCCTTCTCCATGAGGCACACCATGGGGAAAAAACACAAGCCTAGCTCAGAATTCTGCATTCCAGGTGTGCTTACAAAGACTTTAAACTTCTCCTGACCTTAAGACCAACATTTTCAGAAGATAAAAGGAGCAGATGGACCCAAGCTTTCCATAGCAACGGGTTTTACCAAGAACACAGTGGGCAGCAGGCTGCAAGGAAGCCCTCTGCAGTCTCTTCTCTTGGGACAAGACAGCCTAGGAACCTTCCTTAGCAAGTCTCAGTTGATGCATTGCTCCATAGTACAACAGCTACTTGATTTAACTGGGGCTTTTCTTAAATTATTTGAATTGAGAGTACTTTGCATAAGCATGAGGGTACCACAAGTAGTGCTGAGAGCAGGGCAGAGGAGGGTCCTGTGTCACACAGTTAACTTGGATGCAGAGCCATTCACTCTTGGCAGATTTAGAGAAAGACAGATATAGAAGGGTCAAAACAGAGCAGTGGGAAACCTTGCTGATGGCTCTTTCTCTTCCTTTGTGAAAGCTGGTCTTGTACTTGCAGGCACAATTCTGAAGACGCTGTTGTGGTCCCTCTCTTCCCTAACACTGTGTATTACCAGCTAAGACTGGGGATTTAAGTGAATCCAAAAGCTGAAATTTAGGTGTTGAAAAAACAGAATAAATATTAGAGCTACAAAGTAATTTTAAGTGCCTCCTAACCTACAGACTACTGAGCAGGCTCTACTGTGTTTATTAACATGCTCTGCCAGGATATCCAGTAGGTATCTGTGCCTGAGGTCACATTCTTTTTGACTGTGCTGTCAGACAGCAAGATTAGCTGGAAGCCTGTAAGTATCATGTCTGAATTCATAGGCTCAAATATCTTGCAGATGAGGATTTCAAGAGCAGGTGGTTGGCTCATTAAACCCTCATTCACGTCAGCAAGTCTTCTCCTTCCTTGAGATGTTTCTGCCACTTCCCTCCTCTGCAGCTTCCCTTGCTGCTGGGGATGAGTGTGCCTAGCCCTTTGAAAGCATACCAAATGCACTCTTCAATAGCTTTGGTCCAGTCTGTCAACACAAAAATCTGCAGCTGTTGCAGAGATGATGTGGTAGGCTTAGGGCAGGGACTAGTCAGATCTGAAATTTTTGTCATCTTAATTTACAGGNGGAACAGCAGGGGAGAAAAATCCAGTATTTTCTGCCTCATTTTTCCCAAAGTGTTCAGGATTGGCCAAGGTGACTGACAGTGATCTATGTATAATATTGTGCTGAAACTACACTGATTGGCCCTTTTAGATAGCAATTATCAGCAAATTGTCATTACAGAGCCCTCTGTGGCAGAACTTTGTGTCAGTGGCCAAAACCACAGGATATATTTCATAATGATCCACAGTCATTAGATGAAAATGGGTTTGGCATTGAAAACATGGACCAACAGAAAAAAAAAATGTTTCTGGTTCTTAAGTTCTGTGTAGGTTTTGGTTGGTTAGTTTTGGTTGCTTTTGTTTTTCCCTCTGTGAAGCAGCATTTAATTGACGGGGCTGGATTTCCACTTGTTTTTTACATGGTCAGCTTTAAATTCAAGTTTGGAAGTAACACACAACTCTGTTTCTTTTCTAACTCTGCAAACCCTCTATCTCTCACCCCTTCTTCCATTCCTGAGGGAGAGAAAGTAGCACAAAGAAAGTTTGCTTCTTTCCTGATCCCCCTATAAGGGCACACAGTTATTGCCAACAGTGCATTGTTAAAAAGCCTTTGCTCCCTCTGCTGGCTATTCAAAATTAAAAGCATCTGTGACTACGATGACAAAGTTTCAAAGAACCTAAAAGCAGCTAAATTCAAAATCCACAGTCATCCTCTACACAACACAGCCTTCAAGTAAATCCAATTTTCACTTAAATTTTCTGGCAGAATTACTTTCGCTTTATTCTTTTAAACTCTGCTGGAAATGCAGAAATGTAGTGACAATACCACAATTACATTTAAAGTTCACTCTGTTTATTTGCTTTGCTTCTGATATTTATGTCTGGAAGCCCGTCCTGTGTCTGTACAGTTGAACACCTGGGTATACTCATTCAGAGGATGCATTGAGCACAGATGGATTTGGCCTGTGGTAAATGACAAGGACTCACCACAGGGCCCAGCTTCTCTTTCAACTGTTTCACAAAAAAAATAAAACTGGAGGACTTTTCTCTGCTTATGGAAGAATCATAGTTGCTCTATTAAGTAAAGTTTAAAGGAAGAATTCAGCTGGCAGTAACAAAGAGGGTTTGCAACAAAGACATTCTTTTGGCTTTTATAGGAAAAAGGCCTGTTGCATTTATTTTTAAAAACGAACAAAGTAATTGCAGTGGCATCCCACGGAAAACATAAAATTTTCATAAATGTTCTGCTACAAGACACAACTGTGTTTTGGTATTTTTTTTTCCCCAAAACCGGATCAAACTTCTCTTTATTTCATTATGTGTGCTGCTTTTGTTTTTATCCTGCTTTCAAGTAGTTTCAGTTGGCATCTCAAATCTTTGAACATTGGCTATTTCTCTTAATCATGAAATTAATAGGAACCTTTCTGGTCTGAAGCCAGGGTGACTTTGAAACCTACTTACATGTTCCCAAATAAATCCACATCCCTTTAACCACAGAAATTGCACAGGGGACCTGTCAGAAGTTATACAGGTTTCTCAAGGATGCCAGTGGGGGCGGGGGGCAAAACTAAAGGAAGGCCCCATAGCAAAACATTTTATTGCCTTCCTTGGGCAAATTCATCTGCTTCGGACTCAACACAGTATAGAATAAGCCTTGCCAACCTTTTATTCTGGAGAGACAAAAAACTGTTCCTCTACTAGGACACAAAGTATTAATAGAGTTTCTCTTAATCTGAAAACCATTGCTAGAAGGAAGTGTCAGCACCTGTTCAACATCACAGATTTATGGTTCTGAGTCCAGAGTAATAATTGTACTCTTCCTTCCTCCTTTGCATTTTGGTACATGGACAAGCTTTTGTCCACAGACTCATCTATTGTACTGGTAAAAGGTTCAAGCCTGTCTCCCCCTGCCAAACAAAAAACACTAAGGCCTTAAATATGTTTTTAAAAAAATCCAGGATTTTCTCCTAGGTGCTGTCAGGAGTTAAGTTCCTCCTGACTGCCCAGACATCACAGTAAAGTCACAGGATATTTCGGTTGAAGATGAAAAAAACAGCAGTCACTTCTCCTAATCTTCCCACAGATCTCTCCCTTCACAGCAGGAAACAAGCTGGACCCCACAGCACACTGCAGAACTCCTTCTGGAGCTACAGTTTGGGCATGCTTGAGCCCCACACTAGCACCGGGGAAGAAACAAAAAGAAAGAATTCAGGCTGTTATGTCCTGAACAGCTCATTCATTTGAGTGTGTTGGGACGTGCTTCCCTCCAGATTAATGGTGAAGTCAGTCTAACCACAGGCTTTGTGTGATGCCACCTTGCAAACTCTATGGAGCACATGCCTAACAGCATGGTCTACCTCAGGAGCTTTTAAACAAAGCACACATACATATATATATATATACACATATATATGTGTAAGCACTGAAAGGTAAATTTTAAACATATTACAAGACTGGCTGGTCCTGAAAGTTGAACAGGATATTCTGAAATAAATCCCAGAAAAAGTAGAGTTGATAGCAAAATACAAATGATGCAGGCACAGGATTGCAATAGATCTATTTCTTCCCAGGTACATTTTTTTCTCTCACACTGTAGCCACACAATAAACAATTTATACATGTCACAGCTATACAGACTTGTCCATGGCAAAAGAAAACAGAGCTACATAATGTGACAGACAAAAAAGAGCCTGAAAAATCCCATACACAAATGAAACAGGATTTTCCCCAGGAAAAAAGGAAGAACTCCAAAGGGCTTGAGAAATGCAATGACCCAGTTGAGATTTCTCCAGAACTGATGATCTAACACACCCAGTTTCTACTGGGGGTGGACTGAAATCTTATACTGACTGCATGTCATCAGAGCCCTGCTTTTAAAACAACCAGAAAAAGTTTAGATAATGCTGTATTTCAGCAAGGTCTACGTTCTCTTCCAACCATACCAATTTCTGAGGACTCCAGACCAGCGTGTAGTTAACAAGTCTTTTGGATATTCCCCATACCTGGATGTCATACTATATGAAGAGAAATGCTGTTTAACACACTTGCTATGCACACACATAATCCCAATGGTAAAAGCTTTTCCTCCCCTACATTCTCATTCAATCTTAACATTTCTTATGACAAAAGCTGTTAGTTCAGTCTGCTGCTGATGATAAACAATTCTAACTTGTGACTTTACCACTGAACTGTTTCTGAACGGGGTTTTTTTTTGACACATCAGAAGCCAGGCACTACTCTCTAACATGTTTCTGCACATAAACCCTGAACAATTTCCTTAGCAGTTAAGTGTGTGAGGCTGTAGCACATCAGCAACCATTAACAGAAGCACTGGAAAGAGTCATACAAGGCCATGAATGTCATCTCATCCATGCACACACAGATAACAGTCTCCTTTAGAACAACAGAGAAAATATACATTTTGAAACATCTCCCTGAACACAGTAATAAAATATAAGAGAAATAAAACTGTGATACTCAGAAGTGAATGTGGAGGCTCCCATTGATGTAAATGTGAAATTAGTTTCATTAGTAACAGGATTTAAGCACGTCCAAGAAATATTTCTGTATCAGGGTATTATCTATCTATCTATCTATCTATCTATCTATCTATCTATCTATCTATCTATCTATCTATCCATCCATCCATCCACTTGCCAAGTATGCTGCAGGCCCATTCCCTGAGAACATCCACATCCATATTTTAACCACAGGTTTTAACTGAGCCAAGCCTGTAGGGTCAACATGTATAAACTGACACAATGCCAACTTTTTTATTTTTTATGGAATTACACTTATTCAGAGCAACTGGAGCTGCAGTCCCTTGACTTTGATTAGAGCTTATAGTCACTCTTTGAGTGTTTTGGTCATGTCTTTGGCTGAATGTGGGCTACACTGACTTGTGTTGCCCAGTGGAGGAGACATTACTACTGCAATACTAGTTTTTACATCCCTTGAATGGTTTTGGTATTAATGGTGCAACTGGCTTGTTACATTTCTGGCATAGAGGAATATATTAATGGGTTAAAAGCCAACACATCCTAAATCAAGCATGGACAGAATCCACCAAAATGAATTAAAATGCTCAAACTGATGCACTTTTTAAAATGTCTTTTAAATAACTGAAGTCCTCCTGATATCAAATGATCACGTATGCTCCCCTACTTTACCCCAAAATCATTTCTACAATGAAATGCCTGCTAGTTTACATTGAGAAGTCACTACCAGCAGGCACTTCTCCCCTAACAGGGAGTCAGATGCTTGCTAATACTGCATCAATCTATTGACAAACATCTGCTCAGTGAAGCAGACACCTTGGGGGAAGTCAATACTTCCTTATTACTTCTGGTTTTGAGTTGTGCCGGGACATGCACATGTATACACACAGGAAATCACTAGCAAATTTAAGGGCAATTTTCCAAAAGGCTGAAGGAATGGCTTCTGAACTCCCTTATCTCATCAGCAGGTCACACTCTAGGTCCTCATGACATCTGTACAGGGAAGGGCTGAGTTTAAAAAGAGGTGAGGTGAATATTCTGCTAACAGAACATCTCCAGTTCCCTTCACAAGTCAGGAACTTACCATGCTGGAGACAGCTGGATCTAACTTGGAAGCTGAAACGACACCCTGAAAAATATTGTTAAAGGCTTCAGTTAGAAGTTCAAGCCAGAAAAAATACCCTGAAAATCTCTCTCTACTCAGAAAACCTTCTTCTACTTTTGCCTCAAGCTTTCAGGCTTATAATAATATGTATACTTAATTAAACTATTGTTTTCATTTATATTTCCTTACAGTGTATTCGAACATAAATTTCGAATTTAAAAAAAAATGTTTTGAAATTCATTCAACCAAAACTTACTTTTTTGCCATGTTAATTCAATAAAATATCTCAGAGGGGAAAGTTGTTAATTTCACCCTCATACAAATTTTTTAGTTCTTAGGATGACCATGAACTGAAAAATTAATTATTTCCACAAAGTTGAACTAAGTGTCACAGAAAGTAGCATACAAAAAAAATCAATTCCTGCTTCAAAGAGTTTGTAATAAATTACAGAACAGGTGGAAGGAAAGAAACACTATTCTCCTGGCATTGCAGCATACTGGAACTAAGCTCAGAATGATTTACTGAACTGACCAAAGTCACACTGGAAATCAGTGTTACAGGCAAGAACTCAAACCAGATTTGCTTTGTGACAGACAAAAACATTTACTGCGTGCTTTTTATTCCTTATTGCTATCAAACAACCTGGATTTTGAATTTATAAATGTAAGACTATTCACTATTTTGCGCCTTAACAGTAAAGAAACAAATAAACAAATAATAAGGAAAAAAACTTGCAGCAGGCCACGGCTTACGTCTCAGTTCTGAGTGAGACTTTCTAATTAAGTATAACGCCCTAGAATGTTTGGCAACTACAACGACGTAAGCACCACTCGTGCACAAAGCAGTCTTTGCTCTGGCTGAAGTTGATTAAAAATGGAGAGGAGTTGAAGGAGACATTTTATATTCAGTGGTTCCACAGTTTCTGACAAATGTTTGGGTTTCCATGGAAAACTACCAATCAGGAAATTTCCAAGAAAGAATTAAATTTATTTCTACTTAGCAAAGAATGAGTTACAAAAAGGAACATATGGCTCAAGGGGTGAGATTTCTATGAACCCTCCGCACAACTATCACCGCAAGAAATAGGAGTAGTTTAATATCAACTAAAGCTGTACAAATACCATTGTTTCTCTCTTCCTGGATGGGTTTCGTTTCAGGTTACCCAAAAGGAAAAAATGTGTGGTTTTCTTGTGAAAATGAGAGCATTGTTAAACAAACTTTTGAGGTTATGTCAAAATTTTCAAATGACTCCATTATGCTTCCGACTGAAGGAAGCATTGGTCTTTTCAAAACAAAAGAAATATGTTTAAAATCAAAACAGAAATTTATGGGGTTTTTTCAATGAAGTATTCCAGTTCTTTAAATTATGTTTATTCAGGATGCATGTTGGATATAGAATCAAAGTATATGCGAGTTCATGATCAGCTTAAGTTAGCTCAGATTGGTGCTTTCCAATAAATAAAACATTTAACATTAAAACTTTTCCCTTTCCTGTATCATTCTCATTCCAATATTTAGCTTCCATGTCTTGCATCCAGCAGTACGGGAGAGGTCCCTTCTGGGAAACCCCAGTAGAAGGGAGACAGATCACAAAACCTTTCCCTTGCAGCACACAACATAACCAAGAGTAAAAAAGTAGGACTGAACAGCCCAAAGTACAAATTTATCCATTCAAAGATGAATAAATGGTCCCGTGGCGTAGTGTAGAGCACTCCGGGCTGCGACTCCCAAGGTTGCGAGTTCAAGTCTCACTACAGGCAGCCCCGGCAGTTCAAGCCTCCCTGCCATCCCATCCCGTCAGATCTCGGCTGCTCAGCAGGGTCAGCCCCAGTTAGTCCCGGGTGCTGTAGATAGTCCCAAGGACTTCACTGTCACTGTCCAAGCTTGCTTGGCCATGGCAAATGAACCTTAGGTCTTAAACGGTGGGGCCAGTTCTGCACACACTGTGCCTCACCTAAAAAAAGAATCCACTGCGCAGGCTCGGAGGGCACACGTGGGGTGAGCCCTCCCCAAATCTTCATTCGTGAAGATTGGCCATTATTTTACTTCGCACATAAATACTTCAAGATATAAATCTGGGACTGGACTCATCAGTTGGACGCTTTAAGAAAATGCCCACAATTTATAAAGCAATCCTGCTATGAGAAAATTAATGTGATGTTAGGATATTTTATAAAGTAAGTTATTTTTAAGAATAGACACATTTCGTGCTCTAACAGTGTGTGAAAAAGAACACTAATTTCTTTGGGAACATTTGCTAGGGACAGTTATGGTTACAAAAGTAAATTTACACTGGAGCAGGTAACAAAAATGAAGAATGCCTCTTTGTGGGAACAGCCATCAAACAAAACATTTCATATGAAATTACATGAGCTGATTGTCAAATTTATCCAAAGGCTAAAATATTATATGATAATTCCTTAATAATATACTGTGTGGTAAATATGAAGACAGCAGCACAGTGTAAACTGAAGGATAATAACTAGACTGTGCTAGAGGTAAATGAATACAAGAGACTTCTAATCATTTGGGAAGTGATGAAATGACTAAGAGTCATCAGGAGAAGGGATCAATGCCATTTTAAGATAGGAGATTTCTAAATTTATGGAAAGGACTGTTTACAAAACCCCAGCAATGAGAAATTAAACTCCTAATTTGAGTCCTTGCTACCTGATGTGCTGATAACTTGAGTGCCTCTGAGAGGAGAACCAATCATCTTTTGTTTGCACCATTTTTACAAGCAATTATCCCTGAACCTCCTACCAATTACCTGAAAAATCTCCATTCCACAACTAGTTTCTGCTGTTTTTATTTCACTTCCCACTGCAGCACTGGAGCGTGCCACAGCCAGACAGAAAACATTGGGCTGTGTAACTGGCTCGCCAGTCACACTAAATTCATTTAGACAAACAGTGGCATTCATAACCACAAGAAATAGGTAGAATCAGTTTATGTAGTAATTTCCCCCACAGTCAGATGACTTGCATCCCTGGGGATTACTCATGCAAGTTGGGGTGGTACTACATAGTCTTAAGGTCCCCTCCAACACAAACCAGTCCATGATTCTATGAATAAGGATTGTTTTCACATCCATTGGGGTACCCTCATTTTTCTAAAATCATCATTTTACCCAGTAGGTTTCCCTTGCAGATTAAAGTCTTGATCTTTTCTGCAGCATATGACACTTGTGGCACTAGTTTGAGAGCTAGGAAGGGCTTGCCACCCATGGTACAGGATATGGAATGAGTTCTCCTGGGTCCCTCTGCAAGCTTTGATTTCCCTCTTGTTCCCTCCACCCCGCAGCTCACCCTTCATTATCCTGAGCTGGATGCAAAGCAGTATGTGAGAGTATTTCTACCTAACTCAACCAATCCAACTTTATGTACATAGACTATATGTAATAATTTAGGTATGGACATTTTTCATTACTATGGTAGTAAGTTTTCTAGTGTTTCTAATACTGTAAAAAATGACAAAATTTGTTTCTGTGTTGTTTGTGCGTTGTTTTTCCCTTTGGTGAGAAATCTTTTGGCAACAAAACCTTACCATGAGGGCCATTCCAATTCTCTGATCCCTTGCAGAAGTGTTGCTGAATTCACAGTTCTATAATTCAGGATACATTTTTCACTCCTGTGACAGGTGGCTCCACATACACAGGTGTGCTGGGGATTGTGGAGCAGTTTCTCAGCTTGTCAGCTGCTGTAGTTGTCCCACTGATGGACTGCCAGGTCTTCTTTGTTATCCTGGAAACATAGGTTTTTTATTTTCCTTTATTTTCCCCCCTATTTTTTATTTGGATGGATTTTGCTCCTACTGCAAACAAAGCTGTTGAAAGTAAGTCTTATTATTAATTCTTCATCAGGTCTCTAAGGATGCTCCAGGTGCTTTAAAACATGTGTCTCCCCATAAAATACCCCACAACTCCTGCCTGAACAGAGGTGATGCACTACTTATGTTCAAAACCCCATCGACCTCTTGGCTTGCTTAGTGAGATGAATTTTTTCATTGCAGTTTTGATTGATAAAATTTCTTAATTTCTCTGGAATTTTAAAGCCGTTATGCAAAGACAACTCTCTAGTTCTCCAAAGGAAACCTCAAGAACAAAATAAAATGTTAAAGACAGAGCAACAATCATACAAGTTTTTGTTTTGTGCTGCTCTCTGCAGATATGCTTTGGCTACGGGGATTGCATACAGACAATGTGCATAGGCAAATTTACTCTATCCCTTTAGTGTGGCTTATTTTAATTTGCTGCAACCAGCTCACTTACTTGATAAAAACACCCACTGGATCCCAGGACACCACAAAAAAAATTAGGCCTGAGCTAATAATTAACAGCATAACACAAAAAGCAGAGTTACACCTCCAGCCTACTGCCTGGGCCACAATTCCTAAAATCATTTACTGTTTAAACACTGAAAAGGCAAACTATGATCAATGTAAAAATTATTCTAACCCCAGCTGAGCTTGTTTGTCTTTTGCCTCTCTGACAGAAAGATTTAAGCTACTCCCATAGTATAGCTTATAAGACAGCTTCATGACATTAGTTTGTCAATCAATAGTTCTGCTAGAGTTAACCCAATGCTCCAATATCACTGCAAGAGAAAAAAACCCAAACAGCAAGTGCTCAGAGCAAAAAAACCAAAGCCGATTAGCTCCATGGAGACTTGTTTCTACATCAGACTGCATGGCTTATTGCTTCTGCAAAAGACTGCAGTGTCAGGCACGCCAGGCTGGTGACACTGAAATTACACAGATACACACAGCAAAATCAATTGGTGAGCCAAACCAGCTGAAGACTGTGTGCAAAATCTGCCCAAAGCTTGGGCAAGGGAGGTGGAGGGGGTCATTTACATTGCCGTATAATCAACTCTGTTCTCTGGTGCTTGCAATGCTGACAAAGGTGGACACTTTTTTGGTACCTGTATCTCTAATCACTGTATTAGAGCAGCTCCCTCTTAAGGTCCTGACTTAATAAATGTTCCCTATTCATCAGATACTTAAGCATCTCTTTCAACCTGTTTAAGTGGCACATAAGCAGGTTCTGAAGTACTTTGATGAATGGGGTGGATCAAAGCATGTGCTTAAATGTTTTGCTAAATAATTAAAAATTGGCTTGAGAGCTGACATAAAGGCACTCACTGAAAATTACCAAGCTTTATGAAAATTAAATGAAGCAATTAAGCTTAGCTTTCCTATCTCTACTTCCAGAAAGGCCTATTAAGTCCAGCACACAAGCCCTGGTTGTTGGAAGTGTCAGGATAAGTAAGGCTAGGGTTAGTTAAAACAAAATTGCTTTTTTATAGAAAGGCCTTGACACAGACAAGGCACTTTGTATATCTCTTCCCTTGAGGTAAACCCTGGAGGAAGGCTTTTGAGAAACAGCCTAGCAACATAAAATAAAAATTATTTATACCTTCATCTTCCTTAGGATTGCAGCTTGCAATAGGTGATTACAGCTTCATAAATCATAGACTCTTCTTGTGGAGGCAAAGCTGATATCCCTATTTTCATGGCACTCCTTCCCTTTTGCACTAGTTCTTCAAAGCCTCTGAGAATTTTACTTTGGCTGATCCTTCCTACACTTGTGTTAATCCCCAAACTGCAATCTTTCTAAACTTGAACAAAACTGATTTATCTACATAGGACTTGTTATTCAGACAGCAAAGTTGAAACCAAAAACAGATGCATAGGCAAAATCTACAGGGATAGGATACGAGTCTATTCTCCATGCAAGGGCTTGCTAAGTATTACATTGCTTTAAAAGATCTGCAGAGACATTTGAATTCAAGAAAAAGGTTGCCAACAGAACTGAGTGTTTATTTTAACTTGCAAAAAGACTGAATTCATCGTGCAAATCTTATTTCAGTCTATTTTGCCCAGTTATCCTTTACCATCACAACTATCAACACCAGAAAAGCTCATGTTTTCCTTCTGTAAAACTACATCAAAATCATATGGTAAGACAGTCCTTCATACTGAAAAACAAACATTATACATGGAAGAGACAAACAGCAGAAAATTGTTAAGAAATGTTTATGGTATTCCTTGAAGTGAATTAAAAACACATTTGTACTTCAATATAAAAGAAAAATATAATAAACAAATCATTGTGCAGACTCCTACCACAACAAGCAGTTCTAAGGTGGAGCCTGAAAAGATGTGTTACGAGCAGCTTCCTTATACACTTTTGCCCCAGCACCAATCCTGAGGGGTATTGCATAGGGCACCTCCCCCAGCCCTGGCTCTGCTGCCCAGCGGTGCCTCCTGAGCACTTACAGCCCAGGGTGGCCATAAGACAATGCTCATTCTGTTTCTTCTCTCATCACCAAGGGAAACTTTCCACCCTTGCAAGGAATCTGCTCTGCCTCTGGTACTCCTTCTTCCAGCCAGTTTAACCTCTTCTTATAGTTGAGCCTTCTTGTCCTCTATGCCAGATCATTCCTCAGCCACAAGTTACCATTGTCAATTAGAATTTCCCCTTCACTGGAAATAGATGCCGGCAGAAGAGACTTGCCCAAAATTGTACACCCAATTAGAAGCAAAATTAAGAGTAATACTAAGATCTCATCACTCCTAGAAATGTCACCTGCTAGACTAAGCACTAATGACCACAGGACAGCTCTCACTTGGAAAGTACATGCACCTTGTTAAGACAGTTATTCATTGCATTTCTATTTAAAGATGGGGAAAAAAAGAGTATGTGGCATTACAGAGAAATGGAAGGTGTGAACAGAGCAGCATAGAAAAGTCAGGAAAATGTTTCATCATCGTATAGGAAGATATATGAAAGCAGAGGTTAAAATAAAGGCTAGAATATGCTGTCCTAAGTTACCACAAAGATGTTCAGAGAGAATTTAATGCTATGAAGTCTGTGGAGTTCACATGAAATGTCCTGTGCAGTTGAGGTTTAAAAAATTACAGTCTTTTTAAAGTGGCATAGTATAGATGAGCATTTAAATGACTGCTGCTCAGCTCCTGAAAAGCCCTCAGCCTCTCTGCAGTCAGATCCCCGATTGCTGTTGCCAACAGGGAATCTGGTCTCTTGAAGCAATGCACATCCGTATCTGCCAACTGACACCCATGAGCAGGAACTAAACCCCACAAACTTTTTTCTTTCTCTATTTTTAAGATTTTATTTTTAACTAAATGCTCCTGTGAACAATAAATATTTAATTTTCAGAATTAAAAAAGGTCTTTGGGTTTAGTAGATGACCTCAGTCTCGTTAGCATCAGCAGTTCTTCCCTCTAGGGAGTAATTAAGAGAAAGCTCCCACCACAACGCTAAATGGTAATAATGACAGAATTTTAAATCATTTTCGTACCACATGCTGCATTGCAGTTCATTTCCATGTGCTCTGCCTTCAACGAAGGTCTCAAGCTTATAAAGTCTCCTGGGCAAAAGGATGGCCAAGGTCCCAATGCCTGGAAGGAAGCTCAGGGAAAAGACACACATTGTCATGCTATTTGTGATAAGATCTCTACATTATGAAGTTGGAAAGTAGGAAGTAAGAAGGCCCTGGAGATTTTGACTATATTTGTCTCTACGACACAGTTAGCACCTGAGTTGTGTGATGTTTTGTTGGTGATTAATCTGTGCAATAAATTATTTGTTAATACTGGACAGTCAGTACATAACTACTGCACTCACCCTAAAGTCAGGTAATGGTGAAGCACCTACGAGTAATTTTGACAGTTCACACTTTGCAATGCACTGTAGCTGAGACTATCTATTCACTGCAAAGCAATATAGAAAAAATATCATTATAGCCTCATTACCTAATAGGTCACTGTTAATCTGGGTGCAGCAGTTACACCTTGACAGTTACATTGACTGTAATTCCAGCTCTGGCTTTTCAGCAGAAATGAAAAGACCCTTAGGGGAAGGCAATTTGTCAGATATCCCATCTTGGGCTGAGAGTTAAAACTATTGGTAACACAAATGGGGGCCCCAAGTGTGGCCTCCACATAAAACTTGGAACTGAAAGTGATACGGACAGAGAAATACTCTGGGGAAAAAACTCACAACCAACCAACTAAAACAACAAAAGATAGAAAAAGAAAAACCAAACAAACAATAAAAATTGCAATCAGTTTGTTAGTAGCAGCAAATAGCTTGGTATAATTATTCATTCATGTTTTGTCTCTTATTTTGATTATCTCCAAGTTCACTAAAATCAGACCCAGTCATGTAAGGTGGTAGATGAATAAATATTTATCACACACACAACTGGTGATCATACTTGAGAGAACTCCTTAGGGGAGGTAATTGAATGAGAACATGGAAGGAGGTTTACCAGAGAAATGGGAATTAGAATCACGGTTAGTGTAGTAAGTGCAAGTAGAGAGGAAAGGACACGCCTTACAAAAGGAAAGAGTGGAGAGAGCTGGGGTTATTCAGACTGGAGAAGAAAAGGCTTTGGGGAGACCTTAGAGCACGTGAGTACCTAAAGGGGGTCTATATGAAGGCTGGAAAGTAACTTTTTACAAGGGCATGTAAAGACAGAACAAGGGCACTGGCTTTAAACTGAAAGAGCGTAAGTTTAAATTAGACACTAGGAAGAAATTCTGTCCTGTGAGGGTGGTGCAGTACTGAAACATGTTGCCCAGAGATGTGCCTGCCCCATCCCTGAAAGTGTCCAAGGCCAGGCCAGATGGAGTTTTGAGCATCTTCCACTGGTCTAGTGTGGAAGAAGGAATCCTTGCACATGGCAGGAAGTTGGAACTAGATGATCTTTAAGGTTCCTTCCCATCCAAATCTGCCGATTATTCTATTATAAAGAATAAAGAGGACTCATAAACCTAGAAGCAAAAGGGACAGTAGAGTCATTACCTAGAAAAAATGAGCTGAAGGGCAGGTGGCTTGTTTGTCCTGGGCTTGGATCACAAAGAAAGGGCCCCGAGACTCACCACCCTAAGCCATCAGCAGATCTCTACACACCAAGACTAGTCATTCCTATTTTGCGTACTTTTTCACACAGGGAACAATGATCTGAAAATACAAAGGCAGTCCTTTGTTCTGGTACCAGGCTTTGGAGCCATCAGTCTCAAGAGCCTATTTCTGTTGATGGCTTTTATAGCTGTCACTATGTAATGGGTTTGATCCATGGCTTCCTCAGTAACCAGTGTAACTAAGGAAGTGGACATTACAAAGTATTCCACACGAGTTTNTTTTTTTTTTCCCTTGCTGGGAAAACTCTGGGAGGAGGGAGGAAGGCAGTCCAGGGCTGGTAAAAAACTGGGCCAAACCTGAGACACACTATGATGGTATGGGATAAAAACAAAAGGAGGGAAGAGGATTGACTGCTGTTCTAAGCAGCTTAAAAACACATCTTAAGTAGGAAGGACTCTAGTAAAATGACACTATTTATGTTAGAAAAGTCAGTCCTCATAACGTAGAGAATCTTTAATTTTGGTAATTTCCAATTCTCCAAGTTGTTTTAATGTACCAATCTCAATGTACCATTATGGCAGCATTATCTGTGTATGGTGACTGTACCTGTCCTTCCTGTGAAATCATATTTCATTCTACTTTACACCTCCTAGGGAAGGAGGAAATGTGAAAACAAAAACAAAAGAGCAAAATTTTGAAGAATAATGCTGACGTATATTGTTGTTCCATCTCAAAAGTAGAAAGTTTTGAAAATGCCCATTTTAAACTAGAAAATTTGTCATTCAGTTGTGCAGGCTCAGAATGCTCACTTCCTGGAAAAACCTAGCAGAATACCTGAACTTTTTCACCTTGGCACAAACTTATATCTCACTAATTCTTTGAGGTTCCTCCATTTCATCTCAAATAATTCATCCCTAAACACAGCAAACAAAGCAAAACCTGTCACAAAGGCTTGAAAACGTATTTCCTTTGGGTTTTTGTTTGCTTAACATGGTCTGTCAAGGAATCAATACCTATTCTCATATGCACACAAAGACAAGTACTCTTAAGCATGGATATGAATAAAAGGTTAGCAATAGATTTTATGCAACTGGGACACTGCATAATCTAAGTTTGTAAACCCCTTTAAAGATCTTTATAGAACTAATTAAAAAGGTAGAAAAATACCTATCTCAATTAGGACCACACTTGTTCATGTAATGGTTTTGTGCAAATTTTAAAAGAATGGGTTTATGTTTAAAGGACATAAAATGTTCTAAGTGCAATACTTCAGGAAAGGTCTGGACACTCAGGATTGACAAACTGGTTGACAAATTTTTAAAAAACATCTGATTTTTTCTGTTATTCAAGAGGCTAGATTAAAATTCCCAGTAGCATTACAAAGGCATTTCATTGATTACAACAATTCTGATAATATAGTCAGGAAGTAGAAATAACATTATGTGATTTGTCACTATCCGTAAACAAGAGATCAAATTTCAATACTTACCTTTCAAATATTAAAAACCAGCATTACAGCAAAAGACTTGACAAAAAAAATGGAGAAAAAGAAAAACAAAAACCAAACTAAAGCCAAAACGAAACCAAAAACCCCACATACAAACAAAAACCCACCCAAGTACTCCCATGACTGTAAAGATTACATTTATTGAGTGTATTTTTGCATGCTATTACTCACCAAGACCTACCCTATTTAGTAGAAATGATCCATTTGTATCTTCTTTATAAATTTTGCATTGAAGTCCAAGCTCATGCACATTAAGATCACTAATATCGTCCTTCTACTCCTGTAAGAGACACCCCGTAATTATATCATTAGCACAGTGAGCATAGCTCCATTTTTCTTCAGGAGCAATACTGGGTACTTAAGAGCACAGTCTGGCTTGGCTTCAAGAAGGTCAGAGTGTCTCTGGACAAAAATCACTTCTCGCTACACAAATGTGAGATAGGTAAAGATTATACAGAGATGGCGAGAGCTGTGTTAACGTTAGGTTAAATGATTTCCTGCCAAAGGGTAGACAAAGAGACAGGAGTGAATGGTGAGAATTTTCATCAATAGACCTTGTTGGCTTAACGGGATTTAGATGTTCTATACATACAAATTACACCCACACATTTAAGGTGTGTTATCAGTCAACAATTGCATGAATATTCTCAAACTTGCAGAGTTGGGGGCTTTTGCATGTCTTGCAACAATAATTGTGAAGCTCATAAAATGGTTTCATAAGAAATGAAGCAAATAAAGAATTATTTCTCTCTTAGGCACCAAAAGAAAATCAACAGTTTCATTTTGATCTTAACACACAGGGATGACCCATGTGAATCGAAACACAGAAAAAATTCACATGAACTGGAGAAGCAAGAAGTGCTGAGTTTTGCACAAGTCAAATTAGCCTCCTTTTTGTACTCTGCTTCTTGATATCAAATTATGATCCGGGGACTCAATTTCTACAGTGGATCAGTGGGTTTGGCTGAATTACTCTAGTGGCCCACAGGTCAATAAAAAGCCTTTGGTCTCTATTAGGAATGTTTTACTGAGGTCTCCAGTGCATTTCCAGCAATAAGGAAATAAAATCTGTGATTCAACTCTCTTCACTTTTAGACCATGAGGAGCCACAGAGCAGGATAAAAGATGCCAGACTGGCATTTTATGTTGTACCCAAATACAACCAGTCCTTGAAGCAACAAACACCTGAACCAGATGCCACATAGGCAGCACATAGTGGTATAGCACAATCATTTATCAAGGATGAGACAGAAGGCTAGATACTAGAATGAAAAGATACAAATGCATTTACACATCACCAGCAGAATACAAGAGGAGTGCAAGAGCCAGTTCCTTCTAAATTCCCAGTAGTTTCATCATTCTAGGAAGCAGTGTACTCTGTTGTCAGAGTTTTGGCCCAACCCATTATCTTTTTCAAAAGAATGGGAAAGCTCTACTAAGTTTATTGCATCATAGCACAGAAAGCTGATTTATGAAAAACGGCCTCAGCAACTGCCTGTAAACAATGGCTTGAGTGTGGCTAAATGTATTTGCCTCATCAAGGGTGACACCCAGAACCTGGGTGAATGTTTATGTTTGGCAAATACTTTATTGAACAATGACAACATTTTTTATTATTCCCCTGCCTCTCTGGTCACTTGTTGCCAGTAATTAATTAAAAAACAAAAACAAAACAAAAAGCAAACAAACAAATGAATTAAAAAAAAAACAAACCAAGCCACCAACATATTTCCACACAAAATTTGCCAAGAGTCCAGACTTTGAATGAAAGTCATCTTTCACATTTGCAAATTTCAAAGCAAACCTCTAATCTTTTATATACCAGAACAACTTATGCTCATTGAAGTCTACCTCACATCGTTAGTAACATCTTTCCATTGATTCTGCATGTGCCTTTTGGGTACAAACAAAACATTTGAACTAGAAGTTTATGGCTTGAACCTTGCTGTTGCTTGTGCCAGGTGAAGTCCTGCAGCCTATGTCCTGCTGAACTCAGTCTTCTAGTCTGTTAAGTCCTCAAAACTGTCAAAAACTAGAACTTTAGCTTGAAAAGCCTCTTTTAATTGAACTCATCATCCAAAATCAAAGCTTTTAATTAAGTAAAAGGCAAACATCTTTTAAGAGTCTACAAGATCACAGGTATACAACAAGTACCATTTCCACAGACTTCATAACCTAAAGATAATTTAGAGTAAAATTGCTTTCAAACCATAGTTTGAAACTGCTGTTTGAAAACCATTGTCATTCCTTCTAATGTGTAATATTTAGGAAATATAAACAAAGACAAGTGCAAGACAATGCAAGTGACAAGCCCACCAAATTTTGTAAGCATTTTGCTTAGCTTTATAAGATAAGGCCACCCACTCAGCAGCTGCATTTGAACAGGTCATGTGCTAGCAGAGTCAAACAGATATACAAGTATGCAATCCAATGATAAATAAATACACCGAAATCTTAAACCAAAAAGTTTTCTAAGCTTTAAAATAAAGTTAAGATGGAGAATTATTTTACCCATCCTCTGATTGAGATGTAGAGTCACATTGAGCCTTGCTCTTTCAGAGTTACTGCCCTTTGAACAGAAAGCCATTTGTCAGCAGCTGAAGCTTCACAGCATTAGTATCCAGTGTTTGGCACATCAGTAGTATACTGACAACTGAGGTATCAGAGGCACTGGGAAGCAGCAGGAATACTGATTCTGGCACAACTGCATATGGGAAAAGAATAAGAATTATAGCCCAGAGAGAATTTTTATGGAAGCTGTAGTCTGCTGGACCAACCTTTTATTAATGATGTAGCCACAGGGGCTCATTAAACATCTGCAAACTACAGGGATTTTATATATAACCCACACAACAGGTAACTGTAATTTTTTTTTTTTTTTAATCAGGCAACCGGACCGGAGTTAATATCACCAGTCATTGAAAACTCAGGCTGCTAACCTATTCTGACCTCTGCCTCTTTGACCATAGCCATGAGTAAGCCTTTCCCCTTTCTCTGGCAATTTTCCATTCAGCATAAGAGCCATCCACTGCATGAACCTAAAATTCAGCATCACAACCAAGAAGTGAGACTTGTAGATTTTAACCATGGTCTGTAATACATAATTAAACTTATCTATTTTCTGAATGTAACTGTAATTTTCATTGCTAAATTTAAGCTCATTTGTAAAGCAGCTGAATAAGGTAATAATTAATGAAAAACAATGAAAATATGATGGCACATTACAGGCAAAGGAACACATTTCACAGTGGGTCATAACAGAAACGTTATTCTGTATGGGAATTGTCCCCAGTTTAGGACTTTGTCTTGTCATATCAAGCACACTGATAACAGGGAGGAACAAGAAGAGTTAATTGAACAGCCAGGTGATAAGGGCTAATAAATCCCTGGATTTCCACCTGGTGAGTACATTTTGATAGGTAAGGGGAAGTAAGCAAAAGTCAGGCAGGGTGACTCATCAGTTCTAGCAATGTAAGAAAATTAGATTTTAAGTGGAAAAAGATGTTTCCTAGGAAACTGCATGATCTGCTTGTGGAACATCAAACAAGACCAATTTCCTAACAACAGCCATGGCTAAATTGATCTACTGCACCTCAAACGGCTTTATCAGTGAGAGAGAGATTGAGTCCCTTTTATATTTTCTTAGTTACCATCATCAATTTGTCTATTATTTGACTCCTTCAGCTGTTACATTTCTGACCTTCCACAAGCACAAGTATGATTATTTGCCATTACCTAATTGGAAAGTATGTTTTCCTTTCTCTTGTCTTTTTTATTTCTCTTTTTTGCAGCAAGCTCTGGATTTCACTGTTGCTGCTGCCAGAGCCAGAAAGACGTGAGCATGACGCTGGCATGCAGCAGGCATAAGTGCAAGCAAGTGCCCTGTTTGAAACCCTCCACTTTGCAGCAGTGAAAAGTGAACTGCAACACAAGCAACTTTCTGGGCTCCCTGCTTTGAGATGATCAATCTACTGTACTTTGATCCCACCTATACAATTTACATTGGATCAAAACCAATGTCTTTCCCTTTATAGTACACTGCCTATATTTTCATTCCAACAAACTAAACCCCTTACATTTCTCTGATAGCATATGACACTTTACATTATGCATGAAAGATAGCAAGTATTTTAGATGCTAGGGAGGAGAACATTTGCTCCCCGTGATCATTTCCAGTGCAGATTGTTCAACATGTATGTCATAGCTGATGCAATGCAGACACTGTCTTCAGAACATGACCATGGATTTTGGAGCATAAATCAGTGCATGTGCTGACTGTGTGTAGTCAGACAGGGAATTCTAGTTCCAGGCAGCTTCTCAGCACTCGTGCTGCTTGCACGGCTTGCACGTGTCCTGTAGGACTGACTAGTGAATGCACATCTGTTCAGCAACTCTGGGCTCAAAGCATTTGGCTTCCTAGACATGCCTCTGTACATTTAATATGTATGTGCATGCTGAATCGCATGTATCACAAAGCAAGTGGATTTACTCTGGGTGCACACATAGAGATGCATCCTAACCTGATGCCAAGGCGTTCAAATTTCTCTGAGACAAAATTTCCTGGCAGAAAAGTGGGATATGTCTGAGGAAACCCGAATGCTTGGTAGCTCTAATCCCAGCCACTCTTGAACTGTCACAATTGGATAAAGACAACTGCCAAAATAAAGAGCCAAAATTTAAGTCATCTGCCAAATTCAGTATCACTGAAACATTTTCAAACACACTGATTGCACAGACAGTTGCTAACAGGGAAAGATATGTAAGACCAACTACATTCACACTTAAAAACTTGCCTACTGTGTAACTTGTGAGGAAATCAGAAACAAAGACATTATAGGTCTCTTCCACATCAGTGTTGCTCTCACTAAAATGAGCTGAACAAACAGAGTATTCTACATAATATAAGGCCATATAACTGAGGTTTTACTATTACTACTGCTACTAATTTGGAGATTCAGATGCAGGAAGAAATTACAACATCCTAAATTCAGAAAGTCTGTTCAAGGACCACTTTTACTGCCTAAAATAAAGCAACACTTTCTAGAAAGCAGGTTCTACTGTGTCTGAATTCTGTGGCCAATTGACTCAGTACTTCAGTGTGAATTTCTCCACTACTGACTATGCATCAGCAAGTCACACATGGAACAGAATCTCATGTGAAAGCCAGAGAGAGTGAGAGAAAAGACTTTGTGTTACAGATTTGTGGCTCCAGAGTACTGTCAAGTGATGGCATGGGGAAAGTTATCCCACTGTAACTAGTTCTTTGGACTTGCAGCAATGATTTTATTGTCATCAAAACAAAGTTGAAAAGTCTCTTTTCCAGCCTACTAAACAGAACAAAATTCCACTAGATCTTGTTGAAGTCCAATAGCAAACTGTTTAATACCAAGAATTACACACCCACTGCCACCATCACCACTGCCAGAAAGCTCACATAAAATCCTCTCAACAACACTTTTATTCCTGCAGTGTTTTCCCCAAACTGCACCTTTGCAATGATGAAAAACCTCTTCTTTTCCTTCCTCTCAAGTTTACAGCTTTGTTCTTAGCTTAAGACATATTTAGGATTAATACTTTTATTTTAGAGGAGTAAGATTAAGTATTTTTAGCCCCTGTGAAACAAGAAGATGTATGCTGCAATTGTCAAGTCCCTCTTAAATTGCATGTAACACATTCTGTAGCTCATAAATATTTAAGATGACTAAATAATTACCCTAGACTTCTCAACTTGCCTTTCTTTATTAGTTCCATGGGGAGCCAGGAAAGCATTTGTTCTTTTTCAGCCATATAGACAATTATTATATTGCAAAATATCCTCTTTCTGTTGTTGGTAATGCTGCTACATAATTCTCTGATATTGTGGTGTGAAGGAATTAGCCTCTCGCAGAGGGAAAAAGAGCCCCCACTTTCTCACCAGATCAATCCAGCGAGCTTGGCAACTTTTCCAAAACATCTCCACCAAAGCAAATCCCATCTCACTTAATTCCACCCTTAGCCTCCTGCTCCCAACAGCAGAGGGTAAGAGCACCCTGAATTATACAGGATTCAGAGCATCAGTGGGAAAATGGCAGGGGCTGATTGGATGCAGGTGTATGTATTTAAACCAGTAACTCTAATGACTTGGGGGAAGAGGAGGGTGAGCCAGCAGCCCTCTCGCCATGGAATAGCACTGAACAGAATTTTTACAGTGGCATTACAGCTTATTCTCCTCTCTGTCTCTTTTCAATGCAGCCATATGGTAGCAAGCAGATACTCGCAACCTAATAGCAGATGAAGAGCCTGCACACTCTCACAGGCAGCAGAGCATGCCCCAGCAGTCAGAGTGGCAACACCCACCAGCAGAGCCAAGGGAAAGGAGCTGCCTCCCAGATGGCTGGGATGCAGAGCTCTGTCTCAAAGCCTAAGCTTCTTGCTTCTGCAGCTGTCAAATCTGTCACCATGGTTCAGTATCCGCTGCCACAGCCCCCACCCCCTTCCGCTCGGGTGCACTGCAGAGAAGCAGAGCAGGAGCACAATACCCACCTGCAGTGAGTGCATTGCCTTTGGAGGGCCGTTGTCATGTTGTGGCGAGATTAACTTGCCTTGGAATGCTACTGTAAAAGAGGGTGCACGGCATCAAGTCAAAATAGCCCATGTAGCTGCTGTAACGCACATCTGTGCTGAGCAAAAACATGCAATTGCCTACAAAAAGTGATGGCAGAGATCTGCCACTGCTGTGGTAAGCGTTCAGCTTAGGACAGTGTTAGACACTGGGGAAGATGAGACATGTCAGAGTTACAAACTTTTCAAGCACTTTCCTGGTTTTATTTGCATTTTGCAGATTCACCTTTATTTTTAAATTCAAAATAATGAAAACAGTAACACACCTGGGACAGATCTACATGGGGGGCCACTGAGATGGTAGGAGTCTAAACGCATGAAATTAGCGTGTTACTAAAGCGTGTTACGTACCAATGGGAATGCTCTCATTCAGAAATAAATTGGCTTAAAGTTCACTGTGGCTTACTACTCCCTGGAAGACCATTATTTCCAGTGACTGGAAAAACCAACATGTAAATCAACATATTTTAGGGTGCAGTATGACAAGACTGCAAAGCCCCTATAGTTTTACTGCTACCAAAGCAGGTACAGGAGCAAGCAGCTCCCTCCTGTTCTCCCCTCACATACTTCGCTTCCTTTTGTTCTGGCTCTACACTTCTTCGACCTCTCAGTGGCTGTGTTCAATTAGCTAATTCAGCATAAACTAATAAGGAAAAAAAAAGTGATAGGATGCAATAACTGAAAGTAATTTTGAAGCCAACATGGCAGGGGGGGGATATATCAAGTCCTTATAATAAGCTTTTGCTAGGAGAGGTTTATGACCTACAAGCCTACAGGAAAAAAGAAATGGAAGAAAAAAAATCCCAAAACCAACACCTACGTCCCCACCAGTAAAGCAGTACCCGCAATATGTTAGGATTTAGTTAGGCTACATCAGTCAGAGATGGCATAAAGCTGTGCTAAAACAATCTGCTTCCCTTTGACAGGGTGGTAGCTCTGCAAGAAAGATTCTGCCCATGTGGTTGGAATGGTGGGAGCAGCCAGGGACAAGCCTTTGCCATCCTGTCTCACTGCTAATTCCCCAGGGAATAAATAAGCACAAAACCCCAAACGAAATCAAACCACAAAACAAACACACAAATAAATTCTTTAAAAATAGTTCAAGCTTGCACGGTAAATTCAGTACAAAATATACGACACATGCTATTCAAAAAGGTCTAGAACCAAGAAAAAAACAAGTTCAAAGTAGTTCCCATAAATAATCTAATCAAAAACCACTCCCTTTACAGCTGTTGCTAAAAGGTGGGAGGAAAACAGCAACAGTAACAAGGAAATAATTTGACAATGAATAAGGATTTACAATGACAATATTCAGATACATTTTGATGAAAGAGACTGTAATTATTGGTGCAGCTGCCATATACAGGGCAAATAATTCACATTCCCCTCATCAGTACTGCTGTCCTTGTACTCAGATAAAACAAGCCAGGCCAGATCAATAGGCAGAGTTTGAGGCTGCAGTGTGGAGTGCATGGAGCAAAGAATCACAGGGAGGGAAGATATTTGATGCTGCCTACTTTGAAACTGTCAAACTCCTGCATCCTATCTTTTGTTCTGATCAGTCTATCACAGATTGAAGCAACATGAGAAAAAAATTAGTTCAGATAAATGTGAGACTGTGGATATGAATCAATCAAATCCTCTGCGCAAAAGCAGGAATAGTTTTCTATACAACAGTATTACCTCTGCTTAGGAAAGCTTAAGATCCATTGGAAGCTGAGAGAATATCTGGGGAAAAGAGGTGAGGAAGGCCAACCATTACTGTATGTTTGCTTTTGTACTTGTGATTTTACTGAGGCACTGCTACTGACCATTCTTGGAGACAGGATGGTCGGGTAGAGGGACACACTTTTGCACAGCTATTCTTCATTTCTTCCTGATGTAACTGCCTCCATCATTCTGCTATGGAAACAGAAGGGGTGGAAATCTCTTTAGAACGTGGGATAGGAGAAGCAGTTGAATAAGCCAAGTTTTCATTTTACACAGGCATGTGGCAATTGTATGATCCCTTGAGGAACGTCTAGGCTGACTTACTGTCTTTGGATTGCCAGTGATGCTTTTTCAAAACAAACAACCCATTGATGATGGAGATTTTGATTAAGTCAATCTGTTTGACTATACAATATACTTTCATACAGAACGCTGCCTTGAAAGATTACACCAGGTGTCACAAATGACATAAACTTGTTGCCAGCTGGAAATTGTTTATGTTGCAGAGCACTTACTCTTGGTAATAAAGGGCCAAAATTAAAACACACGTTATTTGTCAGCATTTCTGTGTCATTTGGGAAGAATGTTACTGTTCAGAACCTGCAGAAACACAGTTCTATTAATTATTTTCATCAAGCTGGGTCCTGGAGTAGAGAGCACACACAAAACAGACAGATGACATAAAGCTGGAATGGTTTGCTATTACAGTGAAAGAAAAAAAATAATGCAATGTCACCAAGAAAAAAAATGTATAAGGGCAAATGCAAAGTACTGCATTTATTAAGGCTGTGTCAAGTGCAAAACTGAGAAACCAGGGTGGGCAACTATTCAGAAGAAAAGAATATGAAGCATTAGAGGAACACAGACCATTGACTCATTTCTAGGATGATACACTAAGGCAGCTATCATTTGGAGATGTCTTGACAGAAATACCCTGTGGAGGATAAGGGTGGTCATTATTTATTCTGTTCGGTACTGTTGAGATTTCAATTGCAATCCTGTGTCCAGATTTGAGAAGAATGAAACCAAATGAGAGAGCAGAGGGGAGCTACATAAAACAAAAGATCTGTAAGGGAAAAAAGGAAACTAAAGAAGATCACAGGAGAAGAGATACAACTACAGAATGTGAAGAGTTGCTTTGAAGAGAAAGGTAACTGGACATTCCCATGTCTAGTGGGGAGACAAGACAAAAGATTAGCTAAATTTCAAGCAGATAATGTTTAGGTTAGCTACTGGAACAAAGATTTTTAACTGCAAGGATTTACAAAGGATTAACAAAAGATACCCATGGTTCTACAAATTTTTACCTATAGGGATTTTGGGAATAGGTTTAAAAAAATCTTTGTCAAGGTGGTATCAATCCTAAACACAATTGATACTTCCAGAACTTACAGAAGATTCCAGAAACTCACATGGCTAGAAATCTCTAAATACCATCTTTTCCCTGCTGGGATGATGGAAAAAATCTGCATTTAAACATTTGGGATTTTTAAGTAGAAAATGAATAAATAAAGCAAACTTCAAATGTACATAGGAAAAATGTCACTCATTCACAAGAATAATTTCAAATAAGATGCTGAGAAATAAACATAAATGTGAAGCACATTATTTATGACAATCTAATTTGGTCTCCTGTGGATGATATGAGTCATCTGAGTGGGCTTGGGGAGTAATTTTAGGTAAACTCACAGCAATTTATTCTGGAAAATTATGTTCATCAATATGATATTTACAGCTAGGTAAAAAGAGGGATGATATCTTGCTTTCTCATTTCTGATACTGGATACCTATGTAAGCGGAATTACACTTTAAATACAAAGCATAAAAATATATTCGGTATTAACATTGTATAAGAAAAGTCAAAGCTTGCTTGTGACTGAAGAAAGACCACAATGAGTTTCCTTTCTTTAGCCAGTAGTCAGGGCAGCTCGGCTCAACTAAATACCAAATTGCCTTTCCAAAATTCAATCGTAGCCAGGCAATGTCTGAAGGAGGGTCCTCTTGCATGTAGGATTATGTTTTTTAATATCAGAAGGTTAGAAAGAATCTTATACCCCGCAGTGAACTCAGCCTCAATCATACATCTCATTTTTCCAGGAGCCCTAGAACATAGTTGTAATACAAACTGAAAACTCTATTTCTGGAGTTCAGAAATCAAGCCAAGTTGTTATATAAACCCATGTGCTGTTTTCCTCTAATTCAAATCTTTGGTTCACACAGCACTAATTATTAGGAAAGGAGATAGACATAGGAAGGGGGCAATATTCATTACCACATCTTCTAAATTAATTACTACGTAGCTCCAGCTACGTCTGAAGCAAGTGGAGAAATGTCAATCCATACTCAAGAAGGCCAAAGTAATTCTATAAAAAAGCAACAAAACATAATGATCTTTTCAGCACGTGGATATGTTTAATCTGAAGTCAGTGATGACACCCAGGTAAACAAAGTATTTTCCCCCAGGACTTACATCACCTGTAAACAAAAAAGAAAGCTCCCCAAAATAAAAATAATAAAAATAATCAAAACCAATGCATTTTTCTGTATTCCTGTCAAAGAGTTTCCTTAGTGACTGCCTGCACAGTTTTGAGCTTGTCCCAAGGCATTCTAAGTGAATCATGTAAAATAAGGGTTAGAAATGTGCATATTCAAAAATAACCACGATGTATTTGTTTAGAACTATGTCCCCCTCGTGGATGAGTCAGGGGAATACAGACATGGATCAAAGGCAAAAAAAGCTTTCTTTTAAACATCATGTAAAGGCTGGTTCTTACCATATAGAAGTCCCTCTGCAAATTCATAGCTAGTTGTGTAGTGGGAAATTCAAACTCAATTCTACTTTGAAAGAAGTATTGAGATCTCAAAACTGTGTTTTTCTCTAGCATGGAAAGAAATTTTACTTCTTAAAAGAAAAATAAAAAATACAATCAATAATAATAAAGACAAGGTACACTGACACAAGGGATTCTGCCACTCAGATGTAATACAGTTTTAGATGAGGTCCTCAGGAGGCACAGGCGAACAGAATCACTTCCTTCTCTCAACATTAGGGTTTAATTGCAGTGTTTAACCTCACACTAACCCCTGCAGCTCTATTATCTGTTTCAGAGATATGATCCTACCCTATCACTTCAGTTCTTCCTGGATGACATTAGACAGCTCAAAGTGCCATGCTGATTTTCCCCACAGTTTGTTACACATCAAATCTAAAACAAGGAAAGCCCAAGTGCCATATGTGAGACAAGCTGACATGACTAGAAAGATGAAAAAAGCAAAAATACCCTTTAAACATACAATCCACCTGCTCATGGATAACCTTCTCATCAGAAAGAGAGTGCTAAAGGAAAGAAAAAGCAGCAGATTTGTCCAATGCCATCTCAATGCATGCTCAGGAAAATCCTCCCATCACACCACTATCCATCACTCAGTACAGCCAAGTTGCTTCTACCAAATTATGTTCCTGTCCACGGCAGAGAGAAGAATTTACCTTGTGCAAAAACTACCTCATAAACAACCTGATTTAGCCAGCTACATGTTCCGTGAAGCCAGATAATAACCCAGCATTTACATTATCTACACAGAACTGCTACTAGCAGGGAACTTAGCTGATGTTACTGCCTTTGCTGCAGCACTTTCCAACAGTAGCAAAACAATATTCTGCATCTAGAAAGGCTTAGGCTTTGTTATTCTTGCATTTATTTTTTACAATTAGATAGCAACATAAAAGCAAGAGCACTCTTATCTTGATCAGAGTAGTTATAAAAGTAATTTTGTGCTTTTGGATCAATTTCTCACAAATGAATATTGAACATTGAACCAATTTCCTGCTATGACATTCAATTTGAAAGATCATTGTAGTATTTGTGCCTCCAAAAGCACTGGATTAGAAAAAATCATAAATATTTGGTGCTTGGTTAAGTACCTCTTGAATGAAAATGGATAATAGTAGAGTATTTCATAACTATAGTTATCTCTTCCAAATAACATTGTTGTATGTTTCAGAACAATATTATATTATACAGATTCTATGGACATTTCCCTTTGATCTTTCTGTTTTATAAATTCGACTTGACACTGTATTTTGGGTTAATAGAAATAAATACAAACTACAGCACATCTAGAACAGAAATTCTAGAGAGGGACAGATAGCTGTGAAGATGCTATTTGCATTTAGATCCCTCTGAAAAGCCTTGGAGAAGGTGTGTTTCTAGGGCTACAGCTCCACCTTTCCAACATTTATTAAGACACTCTGTAGAGCAGGAACTTTTAAGATCTATTTTTCTTTGCAAAATGGCTCAGGAAGCTTCCCCTGCCCAGCTATGATCATCACAAATACAAGAGGGATCGGCTCCTAGACCAATATCAGACTTTAGAGTGCAGAAAAATAGTAAATACATGCACTTGAAGAGATTTAGCAACCCTTGAGTGGGTCAGCAGTTGTGAGCAGAAAGCAAACATTGTCACATGTCCCCACCCTGGGGCCACTTCTGAGCAGCTGCACACATATGAACATGCAGCATTATCACTCTGTACAGCTACCTGAAAGGAGGTTGTAGCCGTGTGTCAGCCCCTTCTCCCAGTATCTTCCTTCCAGTGGTAGGACATGAGGAAATGACCAAGTTCTAAACCAGGGGAGGTTTAGATTAGATATGAGGCAAACTGGTTTTATGAAAGGGTTTGACAAGGACTGGAACAGGCTGCCCAGGGAAAGGGTTGAGTCAGCACCCCTGCAGGTGTTTAAAAGTGCCATAGATGCAGCAGTTAGGACATGGTTTAGTGGTGGACTTGGCAGTCTAGTTAACTGTTAGGCTTGATGATCTCAGAGATCCTTACTAACCTAAAGCAAGTTATGATTCTACAATTCTACATCTATCTGGCTCTGCTTGAAGCCCATGACTCCACAGAGTCAGTCTGTGCAGGGTGCAAAGCTATTTTTACTATTTTTTTGAAAGGTACAGAGGTGAAAGATTTCTAACCCAGCCTACTCTGTGTCTCAGACACTTCCTTTCTGCACAATTTCGTATTTGTTAAAACTGTTCCAAGATTAAAAAAGGAGAGGATTTATAATTTTTGTCATTTATGTATCTTTAGCTGTGCTTATTACAATGGTTATTGTTTCTAGATGCAATTCTTAGCCTTTCACTCTTTTGTTCAATCAGGAGTTCCAAATTCACACAACCAACCAAAGATATGTCATGAAGATGACACTGCTGTTATTTCATTCCTGCTCCCCTTCACACAGCAGTATAATGAGAACTTTGACTACCTCATCTTCCTTTTTGGAAAAATAAAACAGCATTTCTAACATGGTATCAATACTGCTTTTACCATCAACAAAATAATTCCAGAAGTCCCCTCTGAGCAGAAAGCTCTGCTCAAAATACCACTTTCCCTGTTTTATGGCATTGTTATATAAATGCATAATACCATCTTATGGTATATGTATGCATGTAGATAGAAATGTCTGGGAAAGATGGGAAGAACGAGCAAACATCATTTGGCCATTAGTAAGATTTTTGACACTTTTTCATATAACATTTTTATATTACGTGGCTAAAAAAATGTGGATTAATGAAACCATTATAACCATATCTGTATACATAACTGACAGAAAACCATACTGCAAATATTTATCAATGGCTCAGTATTAAAACAGAAAATATAGCAAGATGAAACTCCTCAAGATACTTAGCCTACCCATTCCACTGAAGACTCCAACTAATCAAATCTGTGTGACACAACAAGTAAGGCTCATTGAACATGAAGTGCCATCAGTGTAGAGGTGATTTAAGCATGCTTGGACCATTATTGCAGTTCAAAAGTATTGCAAAGCTGGAGAATTCATTTAAAATACAAGATACTAATGAATAAAGACAACTGCTTACAAAAATAACCAAATTCTGCAAACACAGGAAAAGCGTTTTATTAACTGTTTTGCAGAAGAAATGGAGAGCATGTCAATGATTATGGATTACAAGCTAGAATAAAGCAAGAATGTTGTGCTTTAAAACAAAGATAAATGCTATCTTGAGCTGCATAAATATGACTATTGCGGGCAAGTCCTATACAGTAATCACATTGTTTATTGTGAAGCTGTTAAGATCTCAGCTGAGTATTACATGTTCCATTTGGAAAAAGTCCAGAAGAGATCAATGAGAAAGTGAGAGGTCTGCCAAATATGGTCTATATGGAAAAAGGGAAAGAATAGCAGTTAGTTAATCTAAACAAGAGAAGGCTGGAAAGAGGCATCATATAATAAGCACAGCTGAACAGAACGAAAATAAAATGGTCTTCTTATCGTATCTTCAGATATAGTAAGCAAAGAATTTATATTACAGTGAAGGGGAGGAGGGGAAGAAAATAAACAGCTTTGTGGCAGTAAGGATAAGGATTGTTGCATATTTTACAGATTGCCTAAATCTTTATGGAGTCTCTAGATGTAGAGGTTTGGGTCTTGAAAGAAAAAAGATTAGATAAACTTTATCAGGAATGATTTTAGATTGTCTTGATGGTATTTGGGGCCAAAGGGATTGATTAGATGACATTTTAATGTTCTTTCAGAGCTTTGATTCCTTATGTTATTGTAGTGTTGCTTTTTGAAATTTAAGGTAAGTCACAACTGGCAATTTCATGCACTACAGTTAGTAGTGCAGCTAAAAATTCTGATAGATAAGCAGTTGATTTTTCAGCACTTGTTACATACACCTGTTGAACTTCTGGCTGTCTTCAAGGCCGCTTCTTTATACCTGTATTCACACATTACATCTTCCCAGAAATAGCCATTCTGAGTTATGGTGCTTTATACCATCCTGATCTGTTTGCTCTTTATAATTTCCAGTTAATTTCATCAGCTGCAAATCACTTGAAGTTTTATCTCAGTTTGCCCTTGAAGTGTTCTCTCTTTCTCAAATGCAGGCTTTGTTCTTCAATTTATCATACCAGAGCTTCTTTATCATTCAAGTATTTTCAATTCAGCATACATGACTAACCCAAACAAAAGAGTAACTAAAAAATTTTTGCATCTTAGAAGAATAGAAAGGCATCAACTTACTGTCAGCCATGACAGAATGTAGAAAAAGAATAGTAAGATTTCTGTCCCAAGAAAATTCTCAACTTTAATAAAAAACTTTATATCAACATTTCTTCAAAGTGTGTGAATGTTCTTCATATTTAATGATTAAGTCAGTCTAGAAAAGTGCAGCTTTTCTTCCTATACAATAGAGAATTAAATATATTGTATATCTCAGTATAAATGCAGTTATGAAGACCTTTTCTCAGGCAAGATCCCATTCAAATAATTGGCATCAGATCTCTTTGATGTCATATTATTTATTGCATTGGAGATATTGTTACCTGTTGATATATGAACATCTGGATTACCAGATGCATTTATTGTGTTTGAGGTTTGCAGGATGATATTGAAAGGAGGGCACTGTCGTTTTCTTACTAACTTGTTCAAGAGGATACAGTTAAGTTCTCAAGTCTGGAATGCTAACCCTCTGTCCTCATTATAACACATAGCACAATAAATGCAGAAGTTACTAGCAGCTGGAACAATTTATAGGAAATATGGTATTAGCAGCACATGCTTAAAAATGGACTTTAACTTCAAGAAGCTGGAGTTGAATATCTATATATTCTTCTCAATAGGCGCTCAAGAATTCATAATACATTTATGACTATTTCCAGTTCATCAGGTTTATTTGAGGATTCTGTTTCTCCTTCAGGGATTTGCACATGGCTGTGGTTAAAAACTGGGGCACTTGAGATGCACCCAAGACAATGTGACATTGATATGGAAGAGTGGATGATTCCAGCAATAGATATTTAAGACATTAAGAAGGGGCTCGAACAAACACAGCACAGAGTTGCCTACAAGAGTTTGTAAAATACACTCATTTCACATTCATGCTTGTACCCAGTCACTCAGCAATGTTGCAAAATCTGGGGTGCCTGCATTTTTAAGAATGACAGTAGGAGGCCTACAGTATGTCATGACTAATTCTGACAATCACAGCCTACCTGTGGTTGTCACAGAAGTTAATGATGGATTGTTAGAAACCACTTCAGCCTCAGGCAAAGCCCTGGGAAGTTAACTACTAGGACAATCTCTAATAAGCTGCAAAAACCAGTTTATAGGCTATTTGGGGGATAAAATTTACTTCTAATCAAGAGAAACTTTACTAAGCCATCATCCAGTTTCAAAATGTGGCTCAGGTAGTAGCACAGAGACCAGGTCAGAGATCAATACATTTCCATCCATCACATAATTATGACAGATAGCTAGAACACATCAGGAAAATGTTACCATCCATATTTATAGTTATTTTGAATCTATTTAAATTGCTAGAAATAACAGGTGACTTTGTCAGCAGATTTTAGTCAAGGTCATGTGCAAATAACCACTTCACCTCACTACACTAGAATTTCTTCCTGAAAACCAGCTCTGCACTAATGATACTTAACATCATTATCTCTTACTGAAGACAATAGCTCTGCTGCTAATCATGAAACTGAGTAGTCTGGTTTAAGTGGTGATGGTCTTGTCCAACAGTAAGAGTTGGCAGTCACTTATTATATCAAAAATTTGGTTTACATTTTTTAGTTTGCCCAAGCTATGAAATTCTCTACCACTATAATGTATTCAATATTTACATTGTAGACCCGCCTTTGATCCACAATGAAGACAAGTGGCCAGTTGTGGAGATGCTGTAGAATACCCTGTGAATGCACACTGTTTTTATAAGAGCATATCATTCACAACTTGTACACTAAGGCAGAAATTGCCTAAACTCCATGATACTGACAGTCATTAATGTTGTTAAACTACATTGATACAGAGGTCAACCAACACTGAAAGGGCAAAAAGCCAGTGCTGTCAGCACTGGGCTGCCACACAGGTTCATTTTCTCACTTTGAAAACAGACCCAACACTACAAAGCCATTTGCTTGTAACTCACTCTTGTAGTTTTTCAACTCCAACCAGTTCTGTAACTGAACCTTGCAGAATATGTACCCTTAAGGAAAAAGGCCTGAGATCTCTTAGTAAATCAAGATGGCAGGAAACTAATCAGGAGAACTCCAGGAGCAGCTTACAACACTTGGAGACACTCAGGTGCTATTGACTAATGAGGTAGGAGGCCTTGCTTCTCATAAAGAATACAAGAAAAATAAAAAGCAAAAGCCTAGAAAAAGAGGTCTCTCCATGGCCTTTGGTTGGTTTGGGGTTTTCTTGGGTCTGGTTTTGTTTTTAGGAGGACTCTTACTACTCTTATAAAAGCCTGAGCGTGGCTTAATCCTAACATGAAAGTACTTTGAATGATCCAACCTTAACTGGCATTAAACCAGCTTTACATGTAGCATGCAAATCAGGTCCTCTTTTCTGCTTGGAAGTAGGAAGAGTATCTAAGTCAATACAGCACTAAATTACCATTCTGCAGACTTGGGCTAAATCCCCAATTTAGCCACAGTTACTGGGTACGGAACTAGGAAGGCCCATTCTCCCTGAAGTCCAATCTAATCACTGTTCATAAAAAACTTTGGTGTAAATTGAAGTGCAGTTAATAATTATTTAGTGAGACAGTAAGAAAATAATCTACTCTTGAAAGAAAGTCCTTTAGAACAGCTCAAAAGCAGTGCACCATAATTTACCTTCAATTCTCTGTACCACTGCATTATTGAACAAATACTCTAAGAAATCAAGAGGGTTATTTTGGACTCATGTTGATAGAACTGAGAGAAGACTTGAATTCTTTATTAACATTCTGTTCAAATATTAATAGGCCTAATCTTATTAAATCAGATTATCCATATTTTTGAAGATCAAGAAATATATACAAAAAATGAATTATGCCAGAAGTCCATAACTGAAGTCCTAGTTGCACACTCCATAACAATGAAAATATTAATTCCTTTCTCTTTATTTCTCCATTTGCTCATATGTTTCCTCTTTGTTTAAGTTCCACACTGAGTCTACACTGTCATGAACTTGAAAGCTGAGTGGAAAAAACCACAAACAAACCTGAATTACCTAAGCCTTTAACATCTGCTTGATGATTGGAATATCTGTCAAGGGAAAATAAAAAGGGGGGGGAGGGGGGGG
>VWZD01010106.1:0-108278 GCA_013396695.1 Sakesphorus luctuosus | reverse complement strand
GGGGGGGGAGGGGGGGGGGATGTGCAGGTCCTTTCTTCTTCAAAAAGATGTAATTATAGAATCATTCAAGTTGGAAAAGACCTCTAAGATCACGGAGTCCAATTGTAAACCCAACACTGCTAAGTCTGCCATTAAATCATGTCCTTAAGTGATACATCTACATGGTTTTTGTTATAATTTACAGAAAGACTTAGCAAGACATTTACTTTGGGTTGGGAGATTACCACAAGCAACATTTGAAGAGATTTTGCCATGACCATACTATGTACTTACGAAGATGGTACCAATTAAAGTAGTAAAAGTATCTTTGAGATATACCTATGCATTAAACACAATTAGGAAATGACCAGCGCAAGATTCACATCATTACCCTGCCATGGCATACTTAACTTTGGGTTTACAAGTCACCTCCAGCTACAACACTCAAGTCTGACAAATATATACACTGTTAAAAGAGGAATCAATTTCCTATCGTCCCCACCTTTTATCCAGGGATCAGGTAAGGCATTGGAACAGGCTGCCTAGGGAAGTAGCAGAGTCATCATCCCTGGAAATGTTCAAGAAACTATTTGATATGGCACTTAGTGCTGTGCTTAAGTTGACATGCTGGTGTTCAGCCAAAGGTTGGACTCAGTAATCTTGGAGGTCTTTTCCAACCTTAGTGATTTTACGAATGCAGCACTATACTGCTGGCCGGGTGGAGAACCTGGTACATCACAGGGATGCTCCTGTGCCAAGAGATGGGCCACTGGAGAACATCAGATTAACTAACAGGTAGAAGGCTGCAAAAATTGAACTGGCTCAGGCAGATCATAAGGGTGATTTATTTCTAGCTCATTGGACTCATGACAACTTGGGCCATCAAAGAAGACATGAAATCTATAGCTGGGCTCATGACCAAGAGGTGGACTCGACCATGGACAATATCACAAAGGTTATTCAGGCATGTGAAATATGCTGCAATTAAGCAGGCCAAGCAGCTAAAGCCTCTCTGGTGTGATGATGTCTGCAATATAAATATGGGGCAGCCTGGCAGACTGATAATAACACACACCTACAAACTCACCGAGGCCATGGACCATGTGCCATGTGCTTACAGTGGTGGAAGCAGGCACTGGATGGCTGGACACATATCCTGTGCCCCAATCCCACTGCTCGGAACACTATCCCGAGCCTCGAAAACCAAGACTTATGGCAACATGATTCTCCAGAAAAAAATTGATCAAGACAACAGGACTCATTTCTAAAACAATTTCATAGACAACTGGCCAAAGAACATGGCAGGGAGCGGGTGTATCACATTCCCTCTCATGCACCAGCCTTCAGGAATATCTAATGATACAATGGACTGTTAAAGATAAAACTGAGAACAGTGGGTGGTGGGACCTCCAAGCATGGGGATACACATTTAGCAAAAGCTACCTGCTAGTCAACACTAGGAGAGCTGCCAATTTGGCTGACCCTGCTCAAACAAGATTTTTATGAACCGTAGAAGGGGAAAAGTTCCTGCAGTGCACATAAAACTATGCTCAGTTATTCCTGCCTCAGGCAGAGGCAAACCCATCCATGGGATTGTTTTTTCTCAAGAACCTTGGTGCACATGGTGGGTAATATGGGAGTATAGGGGAGTCTGATGTGTGGCTCAAGGAGATTTGATTTTGGTTGAGATTGACCAATTTATTAAACAATATTATGTTAATTCCTATATAACGTTATACAGTATCACTTTTATGGCAGCTATATGCCCATCACCACACTGGGCAACTCCTCTCTGCCACTCCAGATTTTTGAATCTGAACCCAGCTCCTTTTCAATCGCCACTTCAATGAAGAATGTATTTTGATGAAAGTGCCAAGCAAACAGCGATGGAATCAGAACTGGCTTCGGTATGTAGCAATGCAACACTATGCTCCACCTTTCCTGCCCTAAATGATGCTCATGACAGATGGAGCAGGAAGTCAGGACTAAAGGAATTCCATGGACTTTCACAGGGATGGTCCACGGAGTAAGGGAATGACATCTGTGTGTATATAAATCAAAGCATAGGAAAAGTGTTGGTGTACCGGAAAGCATGGAACCTGGCATGACATAAATGGTGTGAAATAAGGGGTGAATACTGTCATGGTTCTGTCTAGGATAGAGTTAAGTTAGTAGCTGGTACATGGCTGTGTTTTGGATTTAAGATGGGAATAGTGTTGATAACATGTTTATGGTTTAGTTGTTGCTGAGCAGTACTTACCCTAAGTCAAGGACTTTTCTGTTTCCCATACTCTGCCATTAAGCAAATACACAAGAAGCTTGGAGGGAGAATGGCCAGGGCTGCTGACCTATATTAGTCAGAGAGATATTCCATAACATCTGCTCAGTATATAAACTGGGCAGAACTGGCTGGGCACAAGGTGGACATTCATCAGTGGGTGGTGAGCATCTGTACTGTGCATCATTTTTGTCTTGGGTTTTATTCATCTCTCTCCCTCTCCTTATCATTATTATTATTACAATTTTTGTTAGTTATAAAATTATTCCAATCCACAGGGTTTGTGTTTTATTGATTCTCTTCCAAACCCCAAGGAAGGGTGGGGGGGACAGGTGTGGGGAGTGAGCAAGTGACTGTGTTATTTAGTTGCCAGCTGGGGTTAAACCATAATGGTAAGATAAAGCGAGCGATTTTGTGTCTGACCTATTTTGAACCCATATAGGGAGGACATGAGAAAAATAATAGCTATAGTCCAGGAGCTTGCTATAAAGCTATTTCTTCCTTAGCAGTCCTGTTCTCCAGCATTCTCTCTCCTTTGCAATTCCCTGTGGTTTAATCCTTTTTTATTTCCTTCCTTTTCCAAAAATACTTTCCCATGTTACCAACAGTTGCCAAAGGCCAATTGTGCTGAAAATAGAGGCTATTACTCTCAGAGGAAAAAGCAAAAGGAGTTGTTTTATCTAACACTGCTAAATTAGCCACGTTTTTCTGAACTGTTTGACAGATTTCATTCTCAGTACATGACACTGAACTTCTCTCACAAAGTCTCTGATAGGGTAAAAATAGCAGTCAAAGTAAGTTCAGGCCTCTTTGGGTCATCTGTTGTTTATGCTATGGAAGAGTCTAGATGAATTTGATAGAAGGAAACAAATAAAGTTCCAAGGAATTTACTCCAAAGACAAGCTAAAACTGGAGAGTAATAACATTTAATTTGAAAAAAAAAAAACTAGAAACAACTTTTTGGTGGCTTTTTAAAAGTGCTTTTAGCAGTTTACAAGATTCTACATTACATCTTATGATGCTTTTCCATAACAATCTAATCACAAAAGCAAAAAAAAATAGCTTCCTTTACATAACGAGAGAGGCTTCTCTGCCCTTCAGAGCTTGCTCACTGCAGACTAAGACTGCTGCAGTTTACTTTTCAAATTCAGAAATGAGTATTGAGCCACATACCTACATCTACTCAGACTTCCATTATTGAGGAGAAATGTTTTGACCAAACAAACTGCGCATACAAAGTTAACATTTGCCAGGTAAGTTCACAATAAACACCAGGTATGATAAAGTTAAAACCTCGCTGAAATGGGTCTGTCAGAGGCAAAGAGGCATCTCCTATTGCCAAACTGTATACACCTCTAATATCCAGTTCCATTTCCACATCTGAAAATCTCTTTTCTAGAAGCTCTCATAACTACTTTGTAAAAAACAGACTGGCACAAGCCTGCCTAACTCCTTGTTATAATACCCTCAGAGCCCTACCTATCATGCACATCAATCTTCCTTGCAAATGCCTCCTGCATCTAGTGACAGACTTCAGGGTGGATACACTGAAATGATAGTAATCTTCACTCATGACCACATCTGCTACTTTCCACAAAAAAGTCCTGGACCTCCTGCTGTCCCAAACCCTTCGTGCCTCAGCACCACAGCATCAATTCATTTCACAGCTCTCAAAAGGCTTACACCTGACAACCACAGATCGAACATCCACTGAAACTAATGTTAAGTTTTTCTTACTTCAATGCTGGAAAAACAGGGAATCTCATAAAAACAATCACAACGCAAAAAATCAAGCCTCTGCTGCTTAGCCTAACAAATATAACTGTAGTGTTTCTGTTATCTCCTGTAACCATTACAGAAAAGGAACTAAGGCCTTCTTGGTGCCAATCCTACATTAAATGTGGATCTAAAAGTCCCATGTAAGTCAGTGGTAGCATTATAGAAAACATCCATAGAATTTGTTCCAGAGAGCTTGGTCCAATCACAGGGTTCATTGTGACATAAATGAATATATAACTTAATATATCATAACATTATCTACAAAGGAAGCACCAGAGCCATTGGCTAGAGGCAGCAGCATTTATTAAGAGAGCTCACACTGAACCAAAACTTAATGGGTTTCAACAGAAGATACTTTCCATTCAAATTTCCTTATTGGCCTCTTAAATACTGGAATGATCCCACACAAAGATGAAATATTCATCAATATATTTCCTCAGCTGATATTTCTGGGTTGGATAGCTTTAAGTGCTACCCTTTAGCTCTTAAGAAGTTTTGTAGCTCTGAACTTTATATACACATATGAAACCCCCCTCTTGTTTTCTTCCTGAAGACTTTTCTACTGAAGTTCTTCTTGCTGAAGACTTCAGCAAATTTTTCCTTAGGCTGATTGCTAGTAACTCAGTTCATACAACGGTTTTGCTGAAGTATGAGTCAAGGTGGTTAAAGAAAATTGTTAAAGAAACACTTAGATCTCAGAGCAAGATGTCAGTCCAGGAACAATTAAATTCTATTCACAATTTCCAGCTGTTGAACGCTCCCTGCTACTTGATTATACATTACTTGAATGATCCCATTGATTAGGTGACTTTTTCAATCAAGTAAGAATGTCCATTTTCAACTGTACATTTCTGCACTTGATCATTCTCTCTGTGCTCTGATGCATTTATTTTATTTTAATTGAAGACGCAGGTTGTTAAAATTCTGGTGAAGTATTTAGACTATATGAATCTTTAACAATGGTCAGTGATTAGCAAAGCCTTTTACATATTTAATGATGCAGTTACTGATAATGATAAGCTGTTCACCATGCACATTGAATGTTGAAGTGATTACCTGCCTCTAATATTGTTTTTCTGGTGAATTCAGAGTGATACGTGCAATGAATGGGCATGACAACACTCAACAATCAGCCTTTTTTTTTTTTTTTGGTGACTATTGAAAGTACTCTAATGAGTCAACTCAGAGAATCACTGAACAATTTTAGGTTCGAGGAGACATCTGGAAGACATTCAACTCGGCCTTCTGCTCAGAGCAAAGCCACCTTCAGTGTCAGATTGGGTTGCTCATGACATTGTCAAGTTTTGTCAAAACTCCAAGAATGAAGATTTCACAGTCTCTCTGGGCCCTGCTCCAGTACTCAGACAGATTAATGGCAAATCATTTTCTTTTTAATCCAGTCACAGTTCCTCCTACTTGGACCTGTAATTGTTATGTCTGGCTTAGACTTCCATCACACGTTGCTGAGAAGAGTCTGACACCACCTTCTCTTCAATCTAAATTTAGATAGTTGCAGAGGACAATGAGATCTCCCCTTGGTCTTCTGACTGAACAAGCTGAACTCACTCATCATTCCTTCATGTATTCCTATCCTTAGTCCCCTAGGTGATCCTTCACTGAACTTGTACCAGTTTACCAACAACCATCTTGTACTGGAAGGGGCTGGGAAGAGCTGGACAGAGTTCTCCAGATACTATTTTGTTAGTGGCAAAGTGGGAAACAAACAGTCACTTTGATCAACCCAGACTAGCATGCACTTACCTTTCACCTTGCAAAGAAGTGCTGAGGATTCATGTCCACCATGACTCACAGTCCTGTTCTACAATGCTGCTTGTCAGTCCCCTGTGCTGCAGCAGGGGGTTAGCACATCCTACAGGAAGAAATGCATTTACTGTTGCTGAACTTCACAATGCTCCGGCTCACCAGTTTCGTTGCCTCTCAAGGTGTCTCTGAAGGGCAGCCCTGAACCATGGTTTTGCTGGCCACAATCCTCAGCTTGGAGTCACCTGTGAACCTGCTGAAGTGTGTTCTAGCTCACTGCCCAGGCTGCTGCTGAAAACATTAAACCACATTCCAGTATCAGCCCTTCAGGAATGCTTCTCATAACTAACCACCAATAAGGCTTTGAAATGCTGCTACTCCACTTTAAGGCTGATGAATCAGCCAGTTCTCAGCCTCCTTGTAATCCATGCTTACAACCCGTGCCTTCTCAGTTTGGCTACAAGAATACTGTGAGAAACCACAACGAAAGTCTTGCTGAGGCTGTTGTATACAACTTTGATTGCTCTTGCCTAGTCTGCAGAGACAGTCCAGTGCCAACACAGAAAGCAGTCACTAATTAGTCAGGTGCAGTTTGCCCCATGACATCTCTGCTAGCTGTTCCCAGTCACTTGGTCCACCACACACACAGAGGTGGTTTCTCTGAGGACACGACATTCTCTGGCACAGAGGTGAGGCCAACTGGACTGTTGTCATTCTTGTCTTTGCTCAAGATGGGCACTTTCCCACTCATAATGCCTTCTTTTTTTGACTTGGAATGTTTTTTTATCTCCCAGCTCTGAGGAATTTCAAAACAGGTTCCTTCCTCCTCACTGTGCCCTGCCTCCATTTCTAAATTGCTCTTGTAAGCAAAGCAGTCTCTTTTCCCCTCAACCCTGTATTTTCTTTTTCCCCTTGGTATTACTTGCTGTCTCTCACCTATTTATTTCCTTACAACTGCAACGATGATCTTGCCTTCCCATTAGATAATTGCCTTCTCCTGTCTATATTTACCAGGAACAAAACTGCAGTGTTTTCTGCATGGTATAAGCCTAAATTCAGCAAATATGTGGTATCTTGGTACAGAACAGTCTCTCACTGCACTGGAAATCTCAGCAATGTAGCTGAACTGTTTGCTCTCTGGTAAGCCTGATGAAAGCCTAACAACACACACAAAATATCACTCATACCCTAAAAGAAAAATGATAATACAAAGCAGCACAATGCCCATCAATGTTATTTACACGCTCAACTTATTCAGAAAAACAAAAGAAAATCAAATAGATCCACAGAATTTTTTTTAATATTAAACTAATAAAACTCTTGGCATATTTTATACTGAAACCAAGTGCAAAAGTTGAAGACTCTGCTGACAACTTTCTCTGGCAGCCCTTAGAAAAGAACAACACATGATCATTTTCGCCAGAAAGACAGTACTTTGAGGAAAGCAGAATTGCATGTGTCATGCCCTGATAAATGACTTCTCTCCAGCTTAATACTTTCCTTTCATGTTATAGGACTTGTATAGACACTCCTCTCACTTAATAATAAGACTTTGGAGAAAACTCTGTTTTCACAGCCAGCTTTCATACATGAATCACATCTGCCTTCCTTGCTATGAATGCTGTCACCTACTCAAGGAGTCTCACTTTTTTTAAGTCTTAAAAAAGTGTTATGTCTTTATAAAAACTACATTTTCTATTTTAATAAAAAATATTCATGCAGTAATAATATCCTATGTGAAAAAGTAATATTAGAAATACATAATTCAAATATGTTGAAGATTGTCTCCTGTGGATGCTACTAAAATATCAGATTGATTTTCTGTCCTTGACATCCAATAACCCTTTCAATGGTCAGCAGCTAAACATATTTATTATGTGCCCTTGAAACAAAGTCTGTAATTAAAACTGAATTCTTTCTACAGGTTTCAAAATAAGCAAACAAGGAAAGATATTTCTGGGTCCATCAGCTCTAAGGAAAGAAAAATTCAAATAAGTCTCTCACTATGCTATCTTAAATTTTACTAATTAGACACTCTCATGGTATAACCTGTGGAAATATAATTCAGGAAAGATTACCAGTCTATTGCCAAAACTGTTATGAGGAAAAACTCTTTCAGGAATACTTGTCGCATAGGGAAATTATAAGGTTCATTAATTGAGAGAGAGGAGGCTTAGGCTTTCTTGGACAGTGCAGATGTAGAGGGAACTTAATTATTTAAGAGGTTATAAAAAGAGCTCAATCCCTATTATATCCAAATTGTCTCTCTTTAAATTTGCAAGAAGGTATGACAAAGAAAAGATATTGAGACTTATAGAAAGAAAGGTCCTAGCCCACGAGGAAGAGAATATTCTTCACATTCACAAGAGAAAGATCCAGAGTAACAGTGAAATAATGTACATATATCAAGGTAAATGTTTGCTCCCAGAATCCTTCAAAAAGCAGAAAACTCACCAATGTATTTTCAATAGACAGTATGATCAATGAGGCCCCAAAACCTTAAATTTATAAGAATTAATAATATCAAAATATTACATATGCACATATTTCACACACCTTGTTGTTTTAGTAACCATGATCTGTAGTAAGTGCACATTATCCTTAGATAACTTCTCTGAATTTCTTATATGAAAACTGGTCAAGACTTTTATAAATCTCCTCCTTATTCATATTTCTGACATTAATGAAACTCCATTTTTTAAAATCATTTTGGAAAGCAGAATATACTATGCTGCCTTTGAGGACTTTTAACTGTTTTTTTTTTTTCTTCACCTTTTCCTAATCTGAGATGTAACTGTATACTTTGCTGTATTTTGTTTCAGTGCAATAGTTCCATCTGTCTCTACATCACCCATGTCTTGTACTTACACAGCACATTCAACAGTGTCCTGTTATACCTTGTGCAGTCATGAGTGCATGTACCACACGGAGTGCCTAAAATTTTCCAATTCCCTCCCCAGATTCACTGTTCCTTTCCAGATTAGGATTCCCAGCTCTGTATTCCCCCCATCCCTCCTACCCCCAGATAAATATTCTTCATATTCTGCTGTACTAGCACAAACATAAGGATCTATATCTCATTAAAACTAATGAGATTAAGCATCCTGTGTATCTAATAAAATTACTTTTTAAAGCAAGACTTGAGATCTCTGTAAATATTTTAAGTGTGTGTGCTAATCACACTACTGCAAGCAGTGTAATACTTTCACAGCTAGTCAGAGCTGTGGAGCACAGTACTGAATAACACAGACTTCTTGAACATCTTCAGTTTTTGTAAAAGCTAAAAAAGAAATCTGGCTGCTTTTCTAGTAATTTATAGTCCTTGCTTCAATCACCATTTGTTAAAAAATTAAAGTAGTGAATCTTTTTGGGCTACATGTGGTTGCACTCAAAAGGATAACCTTAGAGACACTTAACTGTAGTAGAGGAAACACAATATTTCTAATATTCATACAGAGACAGAGAAACAAATCTAAACTCCCAGGAGCTTCGATCGACTAATACTGCAAATGTATTTTCAGCAAGTCCCTGTATATGTTCTCATACATGAATATGTGCCAATATGCACTTACATAAATCCTACGTTATTGAAGAGGGAGAGAGTGTCTAAAAATTTTCCTTCAGTTCTTGTCTGCCAGCTGGCTGGGTGAGCTGAGGACAGCGGGGAACATACAAGGATTTTAATATTTTAGGGAGCTGTCATTTCGAGGATAAACTTTTCCATGTGATATTCCGAGAGTCAGAAATGAGATGGGCACTCATGCACCCAGAAGCCCGAGCAACAGCACCACAGCCTGACCCCTGGATTGTCCCAGAGTTCCACAGCCACAGTGTCACTCCAGTAAATCCTGATTCTTAGAAGGGACTTCAAACATTTTCCGCACACATTCGTTGGCGTGCACGGTCATGGGCAGTTGTAGATTCAAGTGGGAAAGTTTATGAGAAATCAGGGCTTAAGTTTGCCACTATTCCTTTTAAGGTATGATTAAGAGGACTAGCCCATAGGTCTGCCTTGAACAGAAAGTTTTATCCTGATGACAGAGCACACTTAAATTGCAAACTGAGGTCACAGCATGGACACTGGAGCTAATTCAGACCACACTAGTTCCTAAAACAATACAATGGTATCCTTGTGGTGCAATGTGTAAGGAGAGAAGAACTGCTGAAAGGTAATAATAGGAAAACACAGATACACATATTTCAGGACCATTTTGGAATATGGCAGCTCTCACTGCCTGTATCCATACGATCTTGGCTGCTGCAGCTCAGTCCATCTCTTCTGCATGACCCTCACTTTCACACTACTGAGAAAATGGTGGTATGTAAGACACTGGAAGAATTAAAAGTAAACCTCTTAAATGAAGCAGAACAGAAAGTCAGCACATAAATTTCAGAGAAGTGAGCTGACTGCTAGGTGCAGATTTCAAGCCTAATAGGATCCCAGCTGGTTAGTCGGTGACTATTTCTCAGAAAGTCATCCACCTTTTGGAAGAGAGTTGGTGGCAGCAGAAAGAAACAGACTGTGACTGAATGTCAGAAGGGCAGTGTTTTTTTATGAGACTGGCTGTCAAATGAGATCAAGCTTTAGGCTGTTTGTTAAATTAATTTTAAATTGTTCTAAAGGTCTTTCCCATTTAATCAGATGGTTTTCAAATAGCTTTCAGTGAATCCTTCAGTGAGAAAATTCATATCCACTGGTAAAGCAAACCATTTGCAATTTTCATTAAAGATTTACTTATGCTTCCTTGTGCTGGGCAGTTACCAATTCTGATTAACATGTTCTTTACTTTTAGGGACATAATGAAATGGAGTCTCAATGGACTATATGCACAAAAGGACAGCATTATAGCTTCTAACCTTCCCACAGACACTTGAGGCAAAGTTCTAACCTCAGATTATGCAACACATGAAACACCAGCCTGTCTCAGAAAGATTTCCACGCTGTTAGGTCAATGCAGGAAACAGCAGGGTTACATCCGTGGAGCACTCTTACTTAGTGAAAAATCTAATTTTAGTATTTGAGATCATTTTGAAGCAGTTCAGTATCCTTAGATGAAAACTGAATTTTGTTTTGAAGGGTTTGCATTCAGAACTTGCTTCTACAAATCCATTTAAAGCCGTTACTGTGACATGCTATTGAGAAGGAGGCATCTTAGAAGTTGACCTTTCTCAGAGTTTCAGAGTCTAAGTGTAGGCTATCAGGAACCTGCTAGGGGAACCTGGAAGACAGCAGGCATGTCAAAAACCAGGTGTCTCCCACCCCTGGACACGTGCTGTAACCACTGAACTGTGGCATAGGAAAGTACAAACCCTCCTTCAGGAATGCTTTAAATAAGAAGTGGCTGAATCCTATCAGTATATTTTAGACCCTGCACCAAGTATATCTCCCTGATAAAGTACAGAGGAAGGTGAATTTATAATTAGAGAAACCTAACTGCTCATCATTCTCAGTTGATCCATAGTTAAGACAGAGACACAAATGAAGTTACTCCTTCCAAGTCCTCAGCTGTCTAAGATAAAGGAAAGTTAAATGTCCTACCACATTCACATTTTATGTATGAGATATACTCTCGCCTCACAGTGTCCTACACAGACACTCAGAAAGTTCAAAACACTCAGTCCTTGTTCTACAGAGTATAGACAATCAGGTACCACCAGCAGTACCTCCCTAGTGCTTGATAAAACTTCAGAATATATTGTTATTTACAGAGCACATGGTCTCAGTGAACACAGTCAGTGGTCAAAATGACACACCTCAGCTGTGCTAGACAAAGTTGAAATATTGCATTAAGACACAATCAAAAACATGTTGGTAGCTCTTCACTAGTCCACCCCAAGAAAGGAATGGTGCATAAGTTCAGTCTCAGAAGGCTACAGTGGGATGACAATATCTAATTATTGTAAAAATCTCAGTTGAATTTGGGGTTTGTTTGCTTGTTTTGCAGAGAAGACAATCACTTAATGACAAAAACAATCAGCGTTTTGCCCTAAGGAAGACAAAAGTCTAAGTGCAGTGAGTGAGGATAGTGCAGGTAGACCCATAATCTCTGGCACTCCACCTACACTGTAAACTAGTCACATATTTATTACCTATTTGTTTATTTTCCAGAGATTTATTCCTGCAGCCAAAGCTGCACAGGTAGTTGTGGAAGTCCTGGAATCAATACCGTCACACACCAAAAACAATCACATTAAATTGCTGAGTCTCTGCATGTATGGCAATGTACACACAGTTGCACAAACACCTCTCAACTGTGCATCAAGTGTTTACTTTTGAAAACCCTGCTTATAAATTAAAAGAGAACCATGCAGCAAGTTAGCAGAAGGCACAGGGAGTTGTAGAGGGGAGGGAATCCTTGCTACTCCTGGGCAACTGCTAATAAAACAAAGGATTAGCAACAAAGTCAGGCATTTCATTGCTTATTCCCTCTACACAGGCACTTTTTACTTAGAGGAAATTAAAAGAAAATCTTACATGCTGCAGAGTTTGTTCAATATACCCGTGGACATCTAACATCAGACCCACTGCTCCTATCCATGGCGGGTAAAATAAATCTCTTTCAAAAGTCAAGAGCAGGCTGGTGACAGAGAGCTGATGTTTCCCAGTTCTGTGAAAGGATTTTGAGATATGGAATACATTGGTAGGTTTTGGAATGGGGCGGGATCTACATATGGGAGATTTCACATCACAGTGTATCTAGGCAGAGATAACACTGACACCCATTGTTCTGGAAACAGAGAAGAGCTGAGATAAATAAACTTCCTTAGAATATAATTTTAAAAATATTTCCAAAAGCACATCATTCTTATAAGGCCTCTATTGCTTTGTTCCTCTTTGTCTGTTTTCTGCTTATTATGCTAGTTTGCAGCATCCAGCTTTTGCTGCCTTCTCTCAGTCCACAGTGCAGAGGATTACCTGGCTTCTGGTTTTATCTTCTGTAGTTTTGCAATATAATCAAAGCAGAGATATTTTGTTTCAACAGCATTAACATGATTTATGTTGCAGTACGTGTCCCTGAGGATAAATATTCAGTCTCCTAAACATCCTGAAACCAGGCAGATCAAAAGAGAAAATGGGAAGCAGGGGGAAGGTATGAGAAAAGTAAGGAATTTTGTTCAAAATTTGAAAAAAAAGTCAAAAAAGTATCCAAAAAGTGTCAGACGATGCATCTTTCACCTTGTAACTGCAGCATTAACTGGCATAGCTATTTTCTAAGTAAGACTGTTTCAAGATTTCAGCAATGTTTTATAACAGATAGCGTGGAAATGACAATTAAAAAAAAACTATTCCACATTGCGTGTAGGAAATAGCATTAATGTATGGTAACTTAAAAACAAAGTAGGAGCTGGTTTTTGGTTTGTTTTTTTTTTTTTCAAAAAGACAATAGCGTATCCTCCTCATTAAATAGGAAACAAAGTTTAACACTTTTCAATCTGTATAAATACAGAAACACCAAAGTAAAATTTTCATACATTGCCACTTGTTTCCCTTTCCTTTACTTGGCACTATCACCTCCATGATCAGTAGACAGTTACATCTTAACTAGACGTCCATCAATGGTACAAAGAATCAGCTAGAATAATTTGAGGACAAAAATGTCAATGCACTATGCTTTGATTTCTCCCCAGGGTAGCTAGACATTGAGATTTCTTCAGTAACTGTCTCAGCCCCATAGTAACAGAATTAAAAACTAAAAATTGGCTTCTAAATCCCAAAGTCAAGTTTCTTTTCTCACAGCAGCCTAATCTTTGCTGAGTGATTAATACAAAAGTCTTTTGGGTTCTCTTTTTGTGATTTTTCCTCTTGGTGGTGGTGGTCTGTTGGTTTCTTGTTTATCTGGTGGGGTTTTGGGGGGTATGTTTACTTTTTGCAAAAGCTGTTAACATTACCTAAACATGAAGCTTCTAAGTAGTCAGCTTAAAGTCCGTATAAAGTAGCTGCTTTGTTGTTTCGTTAGGTTCTAATGCAGAAAACTTGAAAATGTGGAAATCCTTAGCCAGAGACACCCTTTTCTGGTTTTCATTTTGGCAAGTGAGGCAGACCAATAAAAATTATTCTTTCATTTTCGTTTGTGTGGTCCTCTTTCCAGTACCAAGTTAAAGAACAACAGGGGAACATAAATCTGCAAAGCCAAGACCTGTGTTGCCAGATCTAGAGAGGGGAAAATTGTACCTAAAATGTGTGCAACATATGGAAGAATGCAACTAGACATGTCAGCTCCTCCTTCTTGATCAGACATAGCCATCCCCACATCTGGCCTGAAAGCCTTCTCACCCTGCAGAATTAGTTATTTCTGTAGCTCAACTCTTGGAGGTCCAATGCTTCAATACTAAAAATTCAGAGTTCAAGCTTATCTTCTGAAGGAAGATTTCAAGAAAATGGCAGTGATTAAGCAGTGAAAGAGGTAAAAACAAGTATATGATGTTCCATGCCCAGTAGACGTAAGTTATATATGAAAGTCTAAGCTAAAATAATATTGCTTCTGTAAAATCAGGAGCAAACAAATAGGAGGTGGCCATACTAAACCTTTATCCCCTTTGTGTGCACGCCTTATGACCAATTCTGTAATTCCATGTTTATATGTGATTTTCCTGTCATAGAGACAGAGTCGTGTAAAAACCCTCTTCAGCTGCCAACCATGGATGTGTTATTTAGTAATTTGCAGGTACTTAATTTCAGAAGCTAGGTCACATTTCTGTATCATCCTGCTTACTTGCAATCACATTTATATTGCCAGGCTGAAGGTGCATTAGGGAGAATAGTTTAGCACACCTACCTAAAGAAAGCATATTTACATACAGTGCTCCTTGGAGCAGCCATATGTGAACCAATGTGTTTGATTTGAAATGCATGAAATATTGACAAGCTTTGCTCCTTCAGCACCTGCTGCTGACTGAGCTACGTACAGCAGGCCCACAGGAGTTATCCTCTCAACGGTAAGTAATGTATGATGACAACTCGGTAGTCACAAGCCAGAGAAGGGTGTGAAACAAAGCAAGGGGACTAAGAAGGACAATTATTTCAGCCAGAAAAATAAGCAGAGCAAGAAAAAAGAAAGAAAAAAAAATTAAAACTCCTTTTTCAGGCCCCACACCCAAATGCAAGACCTGCAATTCCCTTTTTGGTGAGCTTTGAGAGCTAAACTTGCAGAATTCACAGACAAAACTGGGAGTGAGGAGGAAGGACAACAGGAGAGGGACAATGCTGTGCTCACCCATTCCCAACAGCACAAACCAAAGATCTTGCCTTAACAAATATTCCTGCCTGAATTCTTTGTGGTATATTTTGCAATAAGTTTTTCAGGAATCTACATCATTCTTACTTTTCCTACCTAACATGGGTTCTACTCATCTATTATATAGCAGCAGTTGATGCATTAAAGGAACAGCTGATTAAAAATTTAAAAGATGCAAAGGTTGAGTATTGAAAATACACAAATAAACAAAATAGTTTATACAGATGCTCCATCTATTTGCATATATTCTTCCCCCTTTAAGGTTAGGGTACATGCCCTATCTCAATTCCTGGTTTACTGACAAAGACCTGTATTCCTTTTAAAATTATATATATGTACTGTGAATTACAATCACTATATTTTTCACAGGGTTTTGAATGCAACATTTGCTTTTCATTCCCATGGCTCACACTTGATTGTACTGGCAGGAAGTCAAGACTCACAAAGCAGCCTCCTGTCTAATCAAAATTAATATACAGTAATAATTGGAAGGGCACTGGAACAAAACACTGAATAGTGCCAATGAGAAGCAAATATCACACTGAGTGCAACGTGTATGTTTTAGAAAGAGCTGGGGAATGCAGCTTCATTCTCTGTTTCACAGCAGCAGACTTCTTTTCTGAAGAGGAGCAAGGAAAATGGCTGTGATGCCTGTCCTTCCCTCCCAGACTGCTGACTCACAGGAGAAGGTGTCAGTGAGGCAGGCAGCAAACACATATGGGAGGCCTGGGGCAGTGAGAAAATGCAAAACTCCATGTGCATGTGAGCATGCATGGGTAATGAAGCACTGGAAGGAGTAAAACCAGGATAGTTTTCTACTGCTTTAAGGATTGCTTTGAACTACCTTCTGTGTTTAAAATGTATGCTGGAATGACAGGTCCCAGTACCAAGCAGCTCTTTCTCTCCATAGAGAAAGGGCAAAGTCCAGCTGACAAAATGGTCCATGTCCCAGGGAGGATGCCTGGTGACAGGAGGGGTGTAGCCAAAACCAGTAACACCACCAGTATTCGTCAGCCTTGATCCTGAAGAACTTCTACCTACACTTAAATAAAGAAAAAACAACCTCCACTGGGAAAAAAAAAAAAAAAAAAAAAAAAAATGGGAAGGTTCCTCCAAGTTTCCAACAGGCAACATCCCAGAGTGTTTTACATTGACCAAACTTTGTACTAAAGCTTATGAAAGTATCCCAATCTTTTCACAGGTGTATGTTCTCTTAGGATGTTAACCATGTAAAGCCATTTTGTTATAAGTGAAAGGGCTGATCCAGCAGTATCTGCTGCACAGATGGGACCAGGACATTCCGCCATGAAAATATACAAACAAACAAAAAAAATCCAAGAGGGTGACTATTAGTAAAACATACCACTCTTCACAAAGATGCCAAAATGGTTTGTTTTGTTTGCTGGCTTTTCATTTTCTCAAAGTAAACAAGCTCTTTAGAAGTTCTGGATGGGGACTTCACAGACATTTCAAGAGCTGGTTGATCAAACCGCCCAGTCAGTTCTATGGCCTGTATCAAATAACTCACTACAGCACACCTTGCAAAGTGACCAGTAAGAGAATTGCACAAGCCTACCACGTACAGCTGCGGGTTTGGGAGCAGGACAAATGAAGGCATAGAATCTGATGACAAAAAAATAAATATAGAAATATGCATAATGTCCAGTTGTCCATTTTCTTACATGTGTTTCCTTAGTAGTAGGAAAGTATTCTTAGAGTTCTCTCCAGAAAAAGAAAAATTAAAACCAAACCAAACAAACAACCTCCACAAACAACAACAAAACACCCAAAACAAAACAAAAAAAATCAATCAACATGTATAGCAAAACCTGCTGAAAGACAACACTGTGCTCTTTTATTTCAAAACTCTTGCAAATCATTATTAAATGTTTTTCTCATGAAAAACACACTTTATTTCAGATACATAAAATCAAAAGTAGACTTACTGGGAGCTTGAAACTCCTATTAGAAGATGAGCTTATTCTTTACTAAACCTCATACACCACCCGCACTGAGCTCAAGAGCAATGATTCTAACAACACAGGATGTGAATACAGCAATTCAGGGAGGAGCCATATCAGTTTTTATTGCCAATGCAACACCAAGGCTTTTAAGGAAATCATACTTATGTCAGCAAGTAACACACTTACTTCCCTCCCTTCATCACTGACTTTGGAACCCCTTTATTTTTAATAAAGCAGTAATTGTCTCAAAGATATTGAGTTTCTTCACACTTTCACAAAACAAGCAAGCAGATAAATGAGAGGCATTACTACTGCCCTTGCCCAAGGGAAGACTGAGGAGTGAGCTCAACTTGTTTCCCACCAGAGAATTCTCAGCACAGATTACGAGTCACCTCGCCGCAGGAAAGCAGCAAGTTCGCTTTCTGTTAGACTACAGAGACTCCAGCCATACTGGGGAAAAAAAAATCCTTAAGAAATTTGACTTTGTTAGTTCAATTTCTAAGAGAACAGTTTATTTCCAGGTAGCACAGCCCTTGACGGAGCAGGATCCTCAGAACTGTGAGGGAGCTTGTCAACACACCCATCACATTTTCACCCACCCACTAAAATCCCTCAGCTCTCAAACAGGCTTCTGAATTTTCAACCAGTATCTACATACTGATCATCTTCAGAAAAACCAAAACAAACTGTCCCCTTTTGAAATCAGTTGCCACATGATATACTCAAATAGCAAAAAACTTCCAAAACGTCCTTTTACCTGAATGAAAGCAGAAGCATGTCAGCAGCAGCCTGTGAAGTCATGGAAATAAACTGATCTTCCTCAACATTATTCACAACAAAATTAACGACTTATTTCATTTCTAATGAACCTTCTTCAATTAAAGCTGCTGCATTTGTTTCCAAGGAGATTTCACTATATCAGTGGTGTGAAGAATGAAAACAAATCAGTTTTGACCTTATACGAGACAAAAAAGATTAAAATCCAAAATGAAAAGATTTCTGTTTGGTTTCAATTTAAATTTAATTCTAATCTAAAATATATTCCTAGACCAATTCTATATGAATTCTCAAACTTTGCAGAAATGTTTTCCATTGATTAATTTTGTTCTCCAAACCAAGATTTTGGGGGCCCTTAAAATGAAGTTTTTTCAGTTATGGAATCTAGCTGCAATTTCAGCTATGGAAGGGCTAGCTTAACAATATTATTACACTAATTAGTTTGTAACCTTTGGCTAATTGCTTTCAGTTCTCCAATAATTCAAGTTCTAATTAACTAACAGATGTTCCACTGCAACAGAAATTATTATTAGCTCTTATGTGTTCAAATGTTAAACGCAAACTCTAAGTCAGACTGCAGCTATTTACAAGCCTGACTTCAATAACAATTGCATTTTTATTCTCCATTCCTGTTTTTCTCTCAGAACATTCAAGCCAACTCAGTAATGGCAAAACTCTCCAAGTCACTGCAGTTGCTGGAGTTGGTAAGATCACTGCTGGTGATTGGAGTACACGGTGACATGATGTACTGAGTGTCAGAAAAATCACACCAAGTGACTCAAAGACACAAAAGGCATCTCCTTGCTTTTGCAGAGGTTTTGCATGGGTTAATCAGAACCAAAGAGCCAACATGGCAGAGAAAGAAGGAAGATTACAGGTAAAACTGGATCTCTCAGTCATCTCTGATGATCATTCAGTTACATTGTTACAGGATCTAGTCAGACTGAAACAACTTTTGTACAATAGCTGTATCTCCTCTTCAAATATTCTTAATTTAACAATAAATAAATAAATGAGGGGTAGTAGAAAATGTAGGGCAAGGAACAATTACACCATCAATAAATAGGTTTAGGACTGCAGCTGCAGGAAAAAACATACATACTCAATTATCAATTACTGTTGTAATTAAAACAATATAAGTGATTATAACTGGACATGATGCCCTAATTAAATCACTTGCATGCTACATCGACCTCAAGTACATACACTAGCATTGTTCATAAATAATTAGGATTTAATAAATATATTGAAGGATTATTAAGACTTTCAGATGAGCCTCGTTACTCTTAATGAGAGCACTGTGTAAGGGACAGCAGGATCACCATGACAATATTTGTGCTCTTTCTGCATGTCACGCAGCCACTGCTAACACAGCTGCCTTTCCTCTTTCTGGCATAACCTGCTGCAAAAGCCAGACTATCTCCATCCCTAGAGTACCCATCTCCTCCCAAGTTTGTATGCTCCTAAAACAGGTCAAATTTTTAGAAGAGGTTGCTCAAGAGGGCAGCAAGCACAACTGAGGTGGAGCTGCCTTAGCTCCTTCAGCTCACCTGCTGCACATTCCCAGAGAAGGCTCAGGTGAGGTTCGGATGGTGAGCTCTGCACACATCCAGGGTGCAAACAGGGACTGTGTTTCAAGAGCATCGTGTACTGGACAGCTTCTTTGTGCAGTCATAAAGAAACAGGAAACACAGAACAATTTGCAAATTATGTTCACTGTGCTTGCATTTTAAATCACTTGTATAATCATTTGAGAGTTGTATCAACAGCCATCAAACGTTCGCCATGCCAGGAAGAATCAGTTCTGGAAACATGCACAACCTCAACCAAAATATGCCTTCACACACCCACACAAAAGAAAAAAAAACAAAAGGTAAAAATATTAGCCCTCTATCATAGTGTTTTGTTTCCAGTTTTGTAAGCCAGGGAAGCATTGTTAGTGTTTAAGCATTTTCAGTTAAAATTGGAATTTTATTCCTTGTTAAAGCAAGGTTAAAAAAAAAAACAAAACAAAACAAAAAAAAAAATCAGGTTAGAGTAAGACTTCCAAGAAGGAAAAAAAGTTTTATATTTTCCACGTTTAATAATTTAACAATCTTTCTGCTTTGAATTTCTCAGAGAAATGTACAATTTCCCTTTCAGATGGTTTACATTAGTACTCAAAAGTTCCCACAACTCAATATAAGTTCAAATTGAATGTTAAAAGCCAGTATAAAAAGATGCCTATGAAAACAAGAAGGAAACTTCAGAATACAGTTATATAAGAGCCCAAAGATTCATTTTAAATAGGTCTTCTGTGTCAAGGTTAGCTTGTTCATTCGTTTTTAGGAAACACTTTTCTTATATGAGAGAAAATAAAAGGCTTGAATGACATATCAGCAACACTTCCAGTTCCAATAAGAGTGGCATTTTGGATCCAATATTTTATCCCTTTCAGTCCCATATCCTGGGAGGTTATACTTGCTGGGAAATGGTAGCATTTTCACAAGGGCCTTCAAATGCAATCTCAACAGCTAAACAGCATTGGAGATTTTGGTGAAGAAACAAAACTAGAGGAAGCTCTGGACAACTTTCACAGTTCACAGTTCTTCAGAGTGGCTTTTCATTTTTCTAGTCGGCCTCTTCCCTAGTTTTCAGAATTCTAGATGGGGAAGAAGAGGTTAGAAATGTTGCAAAGAGCCACACTTTGTCTCACTTGCTGTCTTCTCCTTGGTGTGTCCAGCTGGCACCACTGCCCAGGAGTTAAGAAGAACCTGTTCAATATATAGGGGCTGACATTTTGGGTAAATGCTCCACAGATCTCTCTCTACACTTCTACAGAACTGAAATTTCTGCTCATTACTTTGCCTCATTATTTCTGTTCCTGGTTGTGACTATGCAAGAACTCTCTCTTCCAAGTTTCTAATTTTGTATGTGCAGGAAAGCATTTACAAGCTCAGGATGATGGCTAGAACTGCACAGTTCATCCAGGTCAAATATGAGCAGATACTAAACCCAATAGTGGTCTTATTTAATGCTAAAATATGAGAACAGAAAATATAGTAGAAGAGCAGGCTTCTATTTAGGAAAAATAGTAATTTATTGACATACATATATGCATAACATTCACTGCACTGCATGTCTGTTAGAATGCAGTCCATGCCTATCTCCCTAGAAGTTTGAAATTTCAAGTAGGAAACACAAGTTTACATCCAAAACAAACCAAATAAGAAGATAAAGATCTAATCTCTGATCAGAGCAGGATGATCTATTATCATTTAAATCACAAGTAATTTTACAGAGGCTTAAAAAACACTCACAACCTTTCTGGGAAACATGTTTAAGACTGATTCCAGACTGTGGCTATTTGAGAAGATAAGAAAAAACCCAACCATATAGCTCAGATACTCCAACTTGATCTCTCTCATCCTCCCAAAAACCAAAACACAACATGCTCACAGGTAATTCCATTAATGGTGCAGAAGACTGGGAATAAAACACAAGCTGAATCATTTCCAGAATTTGAGAAATAAAAGGACATCATCTCATAGAAATACAGGTAAGATTGAGGGCTTCTCATCTTCAGAAAAGAATTCATTATAAGATTCAGGAAGGGCAACTGCAATCCAAATCCTCATCAGCCTAAATTTTTGAGGCAATTAGGATACAGAGCCCAATAGGGAATAAATTAAATATACTTGATTTAAAGAACAAAGATATAAAATAACCTAGGAATGCTTAACATATTTTAAGGTAGACATGAAAAAGAGAAGTATCCCAAGTTTACTTTCTCTTGATAAGATTTTAGCTGATATGCTTGGGCAGTAGGAAAGAATTACAATACAAACAGAAGACAAAAAGAAAGACAGGGAAAATTAGGAAGATCAAATCAACTGTGCTTTTAATAAAATGTCACAGAACCTCCAAGAGGACATTATAAAGACCAAAGCCGTGCTGAGAAGCCTCTCACAAGTTCTCTCTTGTAAACAGATAATGACAGGAAATGGTATATGCATCCAGTGCAATAAGCATGGAAAGAGTCTTAGTTTCTTCATCATGAAAGGGGAAATGAAGTAGTAAATAGCAAAACTAACCAAAAAAGTTGAAATACTTTTGAATGCTGTATTCAAAAAGTTCATCAAAGAAAACAAACAAAAAACCCAAACCAAACAAAAAAACCCCTCAACATCCTTGCTCCCTTCCTGTACCCTCTCTACTCATCTGTATTTATTGGACAATTTGTTCCCATAGTCATTTCTTTCATGTTCTGAGAGAGAAAATCAAATTAAATTTTTCACATTGCAAGAGAATAGTAATCTCAGTTTTATTTTTGCATTTAGTCTTCATCTTTATTAATACCTTTAGGAAGTTCAAGAAAGTCAGATACATTGTGACAATTTTTTTTGATTTATTATTACATCTCCATTTGTGAAAGAACTTTATTATTCAGGAAATTAAAACCAACCTCAATAAGGGCAAACTAAAGCATGCCAAACCAGCTACAATTTAGGGGGCAAATGACAATCACAGCTCTGAATGTCAAGGATCTCTAACCCAGAGCAGAGCAAAGCATTGAGCAAGAACCACAGATTTACTGCTACTTGATTTTTACTGGGTCATTAAACTAAGGAGAAATTTGGCAGCTACATGTGATCAACTGTGGCAATTCACGCAGCAAGAAAATGTTCCAGTTCTGTCCCCTACTCATCTGTCAAATTACCCTCTGTACAGTTGGTATCTCCAAAGGATTTTTTGAAAATGCCTCTTTTCCTCACAGACACCTAACAGATCCCTATTAAGATCTTTACAAGGCATTGAGTTTTTTCCACTCCAAAATGAAAGAAATTATGGAGAAGCCTTGCTTATCAACCCACCCTAAGTACTGAAAAAATGGAAGGACAGAAGAAAATAGAAACCCTTCCTCTCCTGCCACAGCTACATCCTCAGGTTATGTCATGCTGCTTATGTTTAAGTACTACAATCCCAGCACTGCTGATCTCTTGAGGACTTTTCTCCAGAGCTTGCCTCTCAGGTTGCTTTGTTAGGTAGGCAGAGCACTGCATGATTTAATCTGTGGAAACTCAGTTTGAGCCTTTTCCTTGTTCTCACAAAAGGTCCCAAATTATAGATGAAAATAATTCTCAGAAATTAACCTGAACCTACCAGGACATGCTTTAACAAAGCAGTTCTTCATAACTACTCTTCACTTCTATGCAATTAGCACAGAGTAGATTTTCAAAGAGGGCATTCTGACTGCCAAGTGAAATAGTTTAGGTCTAACTTCTGGGGGGAGAGAGAAAGAGAATAAAGAATTTCATCTCAAATCAGTTACAGATAGTGAAAACTTCAAAATGCCCATTAATTTACAGAGCTATCAAAAGCAGCTGCTTAAAGAACTAGCCTGAAATAGTGAGCAAGATTATAGCAAAGGTAACAGATAATAGACAAATCTTTGACCATCTAGTGATAGTTGGTGAATTGCTGTTCATTGAAGTTTCTAGTGTGAGTTGATATATGGTCCAATTATTAAGCAAGTAACCAATTATCAGTATTCACATCATCTCTCCTCCAAAACAGCATAATGTTGTCATCGACTTGGAAATGACACTAAGCAACACTTTAATAGATCTGGTCAGCTCCTTCAAACAAGAGCTCACTCAAATTCTAATCCAGCAACAACTTATTTGATATCTGAGAGCATCAAACTTCTCTTGCCTTTGCTTTTCACATTTTTACCTTCTCATTTTGATGCTTAGTCTCAACACTCGATAAAAACAGAGTGTTATAAGGTTCAGTTCTTCCAGTTCAATGATGCAGATCAAACAACTTCCAACAATGTTTGGAGACCATCCAAACATTTGGTTACCAACAGGACAAAATTGGGGGGTGACTTGGGTGATTTGCCCATTGCAAATTTCCATCAAGTAGAGAAAAGAATGATCCTTTTTCTTTGTTCTGATTAAATAATAAGTAATTTATTATTGAGGATATAGTTGTTATTAAGTTGGCAATAAATAGATAATCCATGTCCTACCCATATCATTAATAAATGATGATACCCCTGCAATCAAGGCACCTATAGAAATTCATGTTGGCAGAAACTGGACCAAGATCAGTCAGAATCACAGTTTCAAGAATCTTTGGGGAGGGCAAAAACAATGCAACATTTACACCTGTAATTAATCCCCAGAATTTATACAGATAGGGATAAGGGTGATATTCTCTCTAATCAGGCAGAATAAAGCCATTCCATCCAAATATATTGCCATTGCTGTTACAAAAAAAAATCTTTTGTTAAAATTTATTTAATTTTTCAAGATGCACTCAATGTTAAGCAAATTCCAGTTTTATAGCCTGAAGACAGAAAGGAATAGAAGAGAGAAATCAGTCCAGTATTGAGTTATTGTCTTTGAATGCTTCTGCTTTGTTTATAGTTCTTAATTTATTTTGATCGCAGACAAGATGGATAGGAATGTCACAAGCTATCTATAACAAGTATTTTAAGCCTTCTAAATAACAGCTGCCTCCAAATAGGATTTCAAAGGATATTTGCTAAACTATGCTCTGTTCCAAGAGGCTGATACACAGGCTACTGTTTTACCTACTGATCTCTCTTAGGTCAATGAAAGCTGCAGTTGCCAAAAGCACCTCAAGACTTGGCCTGACAAAGAGTCCTCAATATGTGGTTAAAAGACCACAGCAAGTACTGAGAGAGAAATTCAACTGGCATCACAGTTTTGCTCAAACTAGAAAGAAGTTGTTGATTTGTGTACCTCAATGATCAATGAATGATCAGTGACAGAAAAACAGAGTCCGGACAATCCTTTGTGTATCTACCCAATCAATAACTTGTATTCAATTTTAATTTTTAATACAGCACTGTGCTATTTAGAAATATATTTTTAATTAAAAGAAACCGTAAAGATTTTTCCTTAAGACAAAGTGTAGGAATATCCTCATTCCCCCAGTTACTTCTGCACTAAAGAAATCATGACAAGGCTACACGTACTGAAGCTTGAAGTTGCAACTTTCAAAGTTGACTGTGAAAGTATCACTTGAATTAGGACTATCCATAAACCAATACAGTCCAAATGTAGCTCAGACATCCATCTTACCCCTCCAAAAGAAACCAGTATGTGGCTTGTATTTCCTTAAACCTGCCATTGTCTGAAACATCTGAAAATTTTCTTCAGCATCTGACTTCTATAAAAAATTTGCTAAGGATACATAGGTATTCATGGCAGAATGCTTGCCACAGCATCTACAAAGATTATCCTTATCCATGTGTATCTGGAATGCAGTGAGGCTTCCATATTAAATGTAATTGCCGTAGGATGTCTTGCTTTTACAGGTCTTGTGGGGAGATTATTGTAACAGTACAATATGTACCATTTTGAGCTGTGGAATTAAAGATCTTTAGTGTCTCATAACTTTGCATGGAGATAAAAAACACCCATGATTTTTCAAGCACATTTTGTGGGACGGGCTCAGGTAGAAACAGTATTTTCTACATGCAGGCAAAGAAAGCTCTTTTCACCTTTCAAAAATGAGATAAATCAGTATTAAAGTAAATACTAAGATAAGCACTAATAAGCACAGTATCTAAGACATCCTTGAGTCTGTCTGTCTCACTGGGCCGTTAGTTCAAGACATAAACCAGCAGTTACCCATGTCCACATACGTCTAAAGCTGAGGAGTTTTATTTTGTCAATAAACCAGGGGTGGCCAATTGGTTCTGCAGAAGGGACAATTTTAACATACGTAACAGACGCTTGCATAAGGACCTGTTATACACCTCTGCTACATGCAAGCCATGTTTATTAAAGCTTAACTTTTAAAAATACTCTTAGCATGAAAACTCAGCAAAGAAATAATACCATGCTCTATGGGGTTGCCTTGTATTCCTCTTCACACAAACAACTTGACCAAGTGCTTGGCAATCAGTCCTTTCTCTAAAGGGTTTAAAAAAAAAAAAAAAAAGACATCAGGTTCTCTGCAGCTTCCTGAAGTTAACCAGATTTTCATTTGTGCTTGGTACACATATCATAGGATAGCCATTACCTACAAGATCAGTATGTTTATATCTAATAAAAGGGGAAAATATTTCAAAAATAACTTTTATTTACATCCATGCAAATAAACTAGCAAAACAAAACAAAAAGGAAAGACAGAGAAGGAAGGCCCCATTCCTGATTTCGAGAGCTCCAAATAGTGGAGCTGGTAAGAAGGGCTGCAAATTGAACCAAAATCATAGGATCCTCTTTTCACCATCTTGCTTCTCAAAACAGAGCACCAGCTGCAGGGCTAGGATGTAGCAAAGAGAACAACATCCACTTTTTATAGCATCATAAACAGTTGGAATGAGGAGGCAGGGAAAAGAAAGAGAAGCACAGAGGATTTTGCTCATTGAGCAAAAGGGGAACACTTATCTTTCTCAGCATCATTTTCAAAAAGCTCCCCAACAGCTAATTAAAAGCTCTGAAATTCAAGTCCTTCCTTTTTCTTGATCCCCACCTCTTTCCCTCCTATAAAATGAAAGGGTGGAAATGCTCTTTTCTTGCCTCACCAGATGCCCTAACACCCTCCTGAAGCAGAACCCAGGACCCATACCTATTTCCACATCTCCTTAAAACCCTCACCCTTGGCTGCATATTGGAAGGACCTGCGGCTGGCTGACCTGTTTTCCCTTGGGATCCTGCCCTTCTCCAAGGTCAGCAATGCTGCCAGTTACATAAGTCATCCACCTACAATCTCCTACAACATAAAACCAAGTAGGAAAGTCCCATGAAGGATAACTCCACTGTGGCACTGCAAAGAGGACAGACTGTACTACCCAAGCCTGTGAGACAGAGCAAATCATATCCTACACTGCACTACCTCACCAGAATTAACAGGAAAAGTCAACTTCAAATAAGGAATTGTAGGAAAACAAATTTAGGGAGGAACTAGACAGAAGTAGAAACAGCCATAATAGTGAGGCTTTTGATTTTGTTTGGGCAGGTTTTGTTTGGTTGGTTCTTGGGGTTTGTTGGCGGGTTGTTTTTTCGTTGTTTGGTTTTGGCGTTCTTTTTAAACATATTTCTTACTTTTTCATCAGAGCTCTCACTGACGATTATTTGCTCAGCCTCCCTTTACCAGCCATGCAGGATCTAATTCATTTCTATTTTAGATTTCACCAGGTACTTGCTCATTCTCTAATGCTCACCTCCATCTCCCTCACACTTTAATGCTTTCTGTTCTTTTCTTCTGAAATGTATCCACTCCTAATTAAATGTGTTGTCACTATCTTCCTCAGAAGGTCTTAATTTTCCAGCCTTTAGCAACACGCTACAAGCTCTGCAGTGCATGAAGTGTCTGCAACTTTGTCCTTTTACTTGGCCAAGTGCAACAACTGTTCCTTAGGCACTGCTCTCCAACATTAAAAAACAAATGCCATCCACAGGGCTCACTTAACAAGCACTGTATTCAAAACAGCCTTTTACAGGCTGACAGAAGAGTAGCACAGAAGAGTAGCATCCCTATTTGCTTGCATCATACTTGACTAATGGTGCAGCTCTTGATGAAGAATGACATTTTGAGTGATGGAACCAAAACTACCAGGGAATTCAGTTATCTCTAAACATCTCTAAACAAATTCTTTAACTTGCCAGAAGCATTTATCTTCAGCATTTTTAACATGGAAAAAACAAAAACAAAACCAAACCCCCAAACATTTTTAAATGAAACCACCTTGAAAAAAAGAGGTTGTGACAAAACAGTTAAACAAAAGCAGAATAAAATTCTTCACATCATTAGGCAAAGGATTTCAACTAAATCCAAACTGGGTTGGGGATGGGCAGGTTGGGGGGAGTGAGCAGAGTGGTGCAGTATCAAGAAAGAGCCACCATACCTTAGAAAATGCTCCTTTAGACTACCCTTAATTTAAAAGAAAAATATCAACATATCAATTCAATCATCAAACTGAGTGTCTGTTATTTATGTAGTGGATGCTGCCAACACTTGACTCACTTGTCACTTCACTGGGAAAACCTGGCCTAACGTGCGTACTTTGCAGACTTCTCTGGAGAGGTCCCCTGGATAACAGAACTAGAGAGAACTAGCTTTGCCCTCATAACAATTTATGTCTCCATAATACAAATCTTTAACATCAGTTAGATGCTGTCCTCGATATCCTGCTTATCTATTATCCTCTAAATACCAAAGGCTTTGGGAAGGAGATGACGGAAGTTCACAGCTGGGGCTTATCTCTAAAGTCGGTTTCAGATGCCAGTTCAAGGTCTTGACTTTAATCTTCAAAGCAATTAACAGATGAGCCTCTGCTACACTGGAGACCAAATTGCTATCTATAAATTTCCTAAACAGTTGTGCTTCTATGGGACAATGCTGATCACAAAGCCCAGACCAAGCTTCATGAGAGCTGGGACGAAACATTTTCTGTCATAGGAATCTGGCTACAAAATACGACTCCATGGGAGAATTTCAAAGCTTCACTCCACTCTCCTTGGAAGCAATTTAGCCTTTTTCTAAAGGAGGAAAAAAAAAAAAAGAAAAGAAAAAAGCCTCCCATCTAAGCAGTGGCACAAGCACCAACAGCTCTCCCCAAGTCACATTAAAATATTTTCCCTACCCTATCTGCAAACACAGAAATTGTTTTTATTCAAAAGGGAGAAGAGCAGAGAATTTTAGGAGAGTTTTAGCTAACACACAAGCAGCTAGCTTTGTGTTAGCCTTGCAAACTGCATTTTGGAAAACGCTATGCCAATAACTAGATTCATGAAACAAACACACTGTAACTAAATTTCCTCTTCAAAGTAGAGACAGCCTACCTCAGCAGAAATAATACATGCTACATGAGCACTTTACCTTCACCTCAAAAATGTCTTCTATCCTATGCCAAACTCACATACATAATCAAAACTATTAAACATGAAAAAATATGCCTTTAAAGTATGTGGGTCTGTTCCTTTTGGTGCTGAGTCCAAGGATAGAAGCACATCCAGAGGGGCACAGAGTTAGACAGCTGCAGTCATTGCAAAAATGAGCTGAAATCGTGAACACAGGCAGCAGAAAACTGTGTCTAAGTGTATGGGTGAATGCCCAAAACTGAACTCCTGAACTCTCAAGTAGGAGCCTGATACTTGCTGGCTCCCACCAGTATGGGCTGCTAATAAAGAAACATTAGATCAACCCATAAATTAAGAGGCTGATCCTCAGCTGTGCTTCTCCAAATACTCTATTTAGACTTGTCAAACTTTTTTTCCAGAAAAAAAAAGACCTCATGCCAGGACGCAGGGCCCTGAAAGGAAGATGTGGTCTTGGAAAGCAGAAAGTAGCCCAGAAAGGTGAAGATCTTGGCCCAGGGAGAGGTCTGGGGCAAAGAGGGAAGATGCTGGAAATGAGGGACACATGTGAAGACCAATGTCAGGGACACCCATGAACCTTGGACAATGGTGCCCAAGACCTGTAACTGCAAGCAGCATCATGGTAAAAACTGACACAATTTTCAGTTCAACCTTCCCAGATAAGCAGGAACCTCCCTGCAGGGGAGGGAGGTCAGACCATAGAAATGAAACACCAGGGCTGTAACAGCCACAGAGAATAATCACAAAATAAATGAAACATTCCCGCTATGTTTTTTGCAGAGGTGATACCCCCTACTTTCTCAAGGATTCTGGATGAACCTTAGAAAGAGAACTATGTGATGAGAAGGAAGCAGGGAGGAAGGAGGGCTGCTGTTAATTTGGCATTCATTTGAAGGAGCTGAATGGGAGCCAGAAGCAGTACAGATGGCATCTCAATTCCCTTTTCTTTAGAAGAAAATTCATTTTTAATACAGTAACTTTTTGTTTCCATGAAGGCATTTTTAGCTATGAAATAAGAACAGTTAAAAGCAATAGTTAAAACCTCAGCTTTTAGATGACAGTTCTGAAAGCAATTGCATAAAGTGATGTCTAGTGATACACACACACATCATTTCTTCAAAGACATAACAAGCTGCTGGGCAATAGGGATGCAGAGGGCTGTTATCAGGCATCCTAGGGAAGAACACTAAGCAACACAAAAGAGACCACACTGTTGCCTTTGCACAGGGCAGGAGGGAAGTGTGAAATTTATATAAAATTATACATTCTACTTTGTTCTTTGCACTGAATGCTAGCTGTAAGAATTCCCTGCTACACAGCATTCCAGGCAGCTGGCTGTTTTTCAGACACCTGATTAAAAGTCAGTCTGACAGCCATCAAAGCTGCAAAACTGGAATTTTGACTGCATCTCAAGCACTGCTCAAATCATGTAGTAAGTAGCACAAGAACCTGAAATGGACACAGGTGGAAAAAAACCAACTATGGTGGCAGTTCTGGAGTTTCTCACCTTGAGTAGAAATTCAGCCTGTGTTCAAGAGCAACATTTTGTTCTGACTAGGAAAATCAGTCAATACCACAACTGAAGATTTGCAAGGAGGACTAACAGGAGCAACTGGGCAAGAAACATTACCCAACAAAAAGTACTAGAGGAACACTGTCTCATTAAAAGGGTCAAGTCCCAATAAGCTATGAAAAAAGGCACTTTCAAGAGCTGCAGTTTGAGTCGTTTTGAGTTCCTGTGGTACAATACTCTTTCTAAAACTGCAATACTCGATTTCTCTGTGTTATGTTATTTTACTTTGATTCCCAGTGGCTAAATCTCAGGACATCACAAGAGAATAGAATGCAAACATCTAGTGGCGGAAGGGGAAGCAGGAAAGGAAGAAGCTCTCAAAACACAGAAAGCATGAATTTAGTTAATTTATTAATGCAGACTAAGTAGCTGGGTTCAGTGCATACCCATGACTGGAACATGACTGGTTGGTTTACTCCAGCAGGAGAGGGGCCTAGATTGTTTAAGACCTTAAACTTTCTCAGAGCTGGAAAAAGCTAGAAACTCCACCAGAGTCCACTGGGTTTTGAAGCACACCACAGTCCCTAGAGACTGGTGATGGGGGTCCTGCACCATTTTATCTAGACTTTTTTTCTCTCAGCTTTCATGCTCAGGATGCCAAGCCACAATACTTTATCTTGGGCCATTTATTCCCAATGCTGCTGCAGTCTACAGCGGGGGCAAACAGAGAACATCATGAACTGATGTAACTCAACATCATCCTGGTGACACTTTCTAACTCAAGTTCATTAGTTCTATCTGCTAGCACAAAGACTTAAATTTCCAGCTGCCTTCTCCATGAGGAAGAACTCTCCAAAAAGCTGAAACACATCACACATATCATTTAATAGTTTTTCTGCATGCTTCATGTTCTTACACAGTTCACATTGACACAGTTATCTATCACTTAGTTGTGTGACACAACCATCTCTTGCCCCCAGTACCTGGGGTGGCAGGAGTGCCAACAGAAATGCATATCCATCATGAAAATGATTGTCACGTGAACGAATTACAAGATTAGTCAAATAGTTTGAATGGTGCTGGATCATCACAAGATGTTCCAGGTTCATCTGTGCTTTCTCACATTCATCAATTCCCCTCAGCATCTATTTATTATAATGGCAAGTAGCATTTTGTAAACAAGGTCTGCAATATCAGAGATTGCCATTCCAGTTCATTAGCAATAATATAAAGACCAATAACTGATATTATCAACCCATATCTGAAATTATTACAGTTGTTATGCTGGTTTCTGATAGCTTTGGGTGTGATTGGACTATGGGGCTTTGGGCTTAGGGAGAGGAATGAAGTCCCAGAATGATGCTTTTCATTTGACATAGTGTGCATCATTGTAGCTGACTAGTAACAGTCAAGACTGCATAGAAACACTGAGCTTTCAAGATATTTAGCTTGGCCAGGCTTACAGAGCTACTGACCTTGTAAATGCCTGTACTTCAAAATCAGCTATAACATACAAGCTAGGAGAAGTGAGTACCACACAGCCTCTACAGACAATTTATAATGTGGACAACTAAAAAGCAGGGGAGCTGTAGAAGTCATGGATTGTCATTTTCCTCGATTCTTCGAAGGATTTAGTCAATACTTACCTTTATTGTATTATTTATTAATACTCAGGCACAGTTCCTGCATTCTATCGGGTAGTCACATACAGTATCTCTACTTTTAAACACAGTTGTGGATAGGCACCTGAGTCAGCCTAAAATCTAATGACAAAAAAAGAGTGACTACCATGTAGTCAGTCAGAGAATGTTAGTGCTAGTTCGTAGCCATATATACTTTTGGAATAAGATCTCCTTCAAATCTTGATTGTGTTATCTATCCAGAAGTTTAATAATCCAAACATAAAAATGCCCAGAATATGAATAGCTTTCCTGCTCTAGAAAAGGTTGCTTAAACAATCAGGGTAGAAAAGTGGACCAAAATTCTGAAGTTCTGCTTTGTGGGAAATTTCAAAACAAAAAAGTTTTCATTCCCCTGAATGCATGAAATGACATCTCTAAACAGAAAACTGAACTGCATTTTTAAAACCTCCAATTATTTCTTCCACATTTGGCAGGGATTCTCATTATTTCACAACAAATAAGTAGCACTGTATAATTATATCTCACAATTATTGATGCCAGTATATGGAGATTCCATTATTTTCAACATCCTCTAGGGCAATTTGTAATTAGTACTGTTTGGAGAATCTCAATTTGTATTTTTCTATTAAATTGTTTGACACAAAAGCATGTAAAATAATGTTCCCATATCTGCAGCAGCAGAGATGACAATATATTTTTTTTAAAACATAAAATTTAAAAATTAGTGTTTCAGAAGTTTCTCAATTTTGATTTGGGAAGTTTCATTCTCTAATTTGTTATTAACATAGGCAAAATTTTGTCAAAAAAATTAGCACCAACAAAATAACCTTTGTACGACCACATTTGCTTAGACAAGGCTAATAAATGAATAAATTCATCCAGTCAGCAAGGAAAGCTGAGATGCAAGTCCAGCGAACAGAAACGAGACTGATCAGCAGATGTTAATAACCACTGGGCAGGAGGAATTCTCAGGCACTTTGCAGCCAGGGAGGAAGACATCAACTTCACACATGCCTGCATCTCTCAAGACCTCCCCTCCTTCCAGTAACCACTTGTGCAGCCAGACTCATCTCCAACGTACTAAAAGAACACAGACTCCAAACTTACATGCCACTAAATGTGTTCTACCCACTCAACTTGTTTAGAAACACATTTACAAGAACAAGGTAAACAACCACCAGTGCTCAGGTACAGCCTCTATTCAAGTCAAAGGTTTAGGTAGCAAAGAGATAAAAGCCCAGAGCTTAGATCTTTAGTCAAAGTTCCTACTCAATTTGTACAACACTGGCTCAGCACGAACCAAAATCCCACCTCTCCCTGGCCCCTGCTCTGCAAACGAGGCACAAAAGCAGAGGTAGTTAATGAATATGCTGCATTATTTTTTGCCCACAATCAGCACAAAGTTACTTGGCACAGGTGCATGTTAGCAATGATGAATCTGAAAAGTTCACATTGATTAATTACTGTGATTTTCATGTTTATGACCTCATACAAAGAGAAGACAGACCAAGATTTTGAAATTGTTTTTCCCTCCACCTCTTGATATTTTGTGCTGGTTTTCTCTCTCTTTTTTTCTTTTTTTTTTTTTTAAGGAAATAAACAATAAAACCCTGTTTTTCAGCATCTATTTTTAGCTGTAACATTTTGGGGCTTAAAAGAGGGATTGGATTATCTTAAAACATAGCTTTAAGGAAGGCAAAGAAGATTTAGGAAAGCTGCTGAAACAGTCAAGTAGCTGTTAAAAGAAAGCCACTTCCTTATCTTGGGGGATTTGGTACCCACTCACTGCCATTGTATCTAGGCATTTTCTGCCTGATAGACACAATTATTGCCAACATCTTTAATATTCTTCACAGAATTAGGCACTTTTCAGGTCTCAGGTCAACAGTATGAGAAGTGGATTGCAGATTTTCCACTAAAAAGGCTTTCTCAGAAGCAAGACTTAAGTGGAGTCCTTAGAGGGCTCAGATTAAAGGGAACTCCACATTAGATCTGATCTACCACCCATTTACAAGACCCATTGCCTAAGTGATATCAAGCAAGTTCAAAATTGTAACATGGTCTATCATAGTTTCCACAAAATAAGGTTTTCAGTGTGTAAGCAACTAATTTTGAAACTGCTGTCAAAACCTAGACCTGCAAATCCACAACCCACATAAGTGGATCTAGAAATTAGACTTTGCAATTCAACTAAGTTCAAGGTCACCTACATCTGGGTCTGAGGTGATGCTGTCCTCTTCTATATAATGAAGAAACATTTCCCTCCTTCATGGAACGAAACACAACAATGGCTCCTCAGCTACTGCTCTCCAGTTCAAAATAAAGAATCCACCAGAGTAAGATAAATGGAACTTTAAATGTAACTAAAATCACAGACAGATGGAAAGCACACTTACTTGCTTAACATTACAAGCCTCAAGTAAGGATCCTTAACTAAATAAATGTGGTTTTCTCATACTTTGTGTCATCTAAGCCAGCCAACAGCCACTAATTCAACCACAGGAAGCGGATAGGTCTGACAGTACCATTTTTATTAGGAAAGTTACTCAGCTACCAGTGTCAGAGTATTCTTGTATCATGCCAGGCCCAATTAGGCATTTTGGAGGGGAATGCATTTGATTTCCCTACCATCACCACCAAAAAGGAAAGCGAGCTAGACACAGCTACATAGTATCACAAAATTGCAGGAAGGAAGTGCATAATATTTTTGACAACACATACATGGTGTTACCCAGACATTCCATATTCTTCTCTCTAATTAGCTTCTTTGGAGCAGATTGCTTTCAATAGGCTCAAGAAAATTGAGCTTGATTCACTGGAGACAATCTGGGTTCAGTTATTAACCTTTTAGCCTTTAAACAAGGAAAGTTCTTTAAAGCATACAACATTAACAAGTTACTTGTCAATAGAAATCAGGGCAGCATCAAGATGTGCATTTTCTTTCTTTATTTTTAAGCAACAAAACAACTCAAAAGAAGAAAAAAGCTACATATTTCGTCACTAGTTAACAAAGTCAGTTAGAATCTACCTGAATAAACCCGGAGCAGAAGATATTAAGTTCCAATGTGCTGCGACAGTTCCTAAATTTAGATAGAATTGACAATACTATTAAACAAGTGCAGATTTATCCCCAGGCCCCAGGGATACTGCTGGCCAGCACTTGGTGCAGGAGGCAGGTAAAAGAGACAGACATCCCATCCCCATGCCAGCTGATGTGATTAGGACAAGTCAGCCTGCCCATTCCTACAGAGGCTGCATCTGTTCCTGAGAGCAGTTGCCTTAACACATGGAGTCATATTCCTGCTTACCAACTCCAAGCTCCTTTCTAGTTGAGGGGAGCCAAGTCCTGATAATTCTCAAGCATCTACTGTTGCCTCAAATGACACTAGAAATGGAGAAAATATACCTGTCCCAGAGGTCCGAGGACTGAGATAATCAGGCAGAACCATGGACAAATTTAATACATTGCTTTAACAGTTGCAGAACTGGGTTTCTGTTTTCCTTTAGAATCAACTTTTACATTTTAAAACAGGAAAAAAGCAAATGGGAAACCAAAAAGATACGCTGACTCAGATGCTTTAAATTTCCCTTCAGGGAACTCTGATATTTTTCCTTAGCATCAGTTCAAAACAAAGGTATCAAAACAAAGTTATCAAAAGAGTCAAAGTATTTTCAAACTAAAATTTTAATCTTAATACTGAGAACTATATGAAAGATAAATTTAAGCTACATTAAGAAAACAATAACTACATAATGCCGCAAAGATTGATTTTGTTCTATACTTTGCAGTTTTCATCGAATACAATTAAATTTTTCTTTTTTATGTTCATATACCACAGCCTTTTTAGTCTCCCAGGGTCCACACAGGCTATAATGGACTATTAAAAGCAATGTTACGGTCAGCTATTAGTCAGCTAATAACAAGCACAAGTAATTATCTGAGGTAAGGCTCATAAAGGGGAAAGTGAAACCCCATTCCACAGTAGCTCAGTTTTGCATTGCTTTTGTGCTGGAAACAGTGCTGATAACACAGGAATGGTTTTGTTAGCATTGAGCAGCACTTACACAGAGGAAAGGCCTTTGCTGCTGCTCACACCATCCTGCCAAGGAAGAGGCTGGGAGGGGACACTGCCAGGACAGCTGGCCCCAGCTGGCATCATACTCAGCATATAAAGCTGGGAGGGAAGGAGGGAAAGGGTGACACATTTTGAGTGATGGCATTTTCTTTCCCAGGTCACTGCTATGGGTGATGGAGCCCTCTTTTCCTGGGGGTGGCTGCCCCCACATGGGAAGGGGTGAATTAATTCCCTGTTTTGCTTTGCTTGCACACATGGCTTTTCTTTGCCTATGGAGTTGTCTTTGTCTCAGCCCATGAGTTTTCTCACTTTTACCCTTTCCATTCTCTCCCCCATCCCACCAGGTGCAATAAGCAAGTAGCTGTGTGGGGCTGAGTTGCCAGTTGGGGTTAAACCGTGACAGTGTTGTTAATAGAAGAAATGCCATTATCTAGCTGTTATTTACAAATACAGAGATGAAAGAATTTTGGAAAGAGTATGTCTCTATTACTTTCCCTATTGAACAATTATTCACAACTCTACTGTTTTTGTAACTGTGTAGTAAAAGAATTCACCTCATTAATCCAGCAGGAAACTAACCCAACAAATGCAATTAGCATTTTTCTTCTGACTTAGTGTGTTCCATTAATTTATGGCAAAGTCATAAAAAAGCTAGATCTGTTGCACAGACCACACAGACCACAACAAGCCAGAGCAGGAGCCAAGGGAGAGGAAAGGTGAAAAAGGATTAAAAAAGGAACAGTTTGCCCCACTTCAGTGACTTCAACCCACTGCATCGTTTCAGCTATACTGTTATACCACCCCTGCAGTTTCATGCTCAGCAAACACAGAAAAAGGACAGCTCCACCTCAAAAAGACTTAATACCTAGGAGAATACAAAAAATATTGTGCAGTCCAACCACACGCCCAGACACCGTAGGGACCAGAAAACAATACTTGACAACAAACTCACTGTTGAAGGTCTCATTGTGAAGATAGTCCTGTAATTCCTGTCAATAGTTGCCCTCTGGATCTGATACAATTGCTTGATAACACAGATGAAGGGAATTAAGAAAAAAAAATTTCAGATTTATAGTTGAGCTGTTTGCTTAATGGAAACCCATACACATTCTATAACAAAGTTGCAGTAGTTACTGAAGTGCCATGTTTTCGTCATACTTTCGGGGATTATGAGCCTATTTTTTACATATAAGGAAATAGTTCACCTTGACATATAAGAAGGTACCGCATAATAGTAGAAGCAAGAGACATAAAAGGTGAGTCATTTACAAGTGATTTAAATGGATTTGGAGCACTACACTACTACTCTCATGTAATCATCAAAACAGACCTCTCAAACAAGAGCTGTGACATGAGTCACAATCAACACATAATCTGAAAAGCAAGGAGAGGGGATTGCAGCAAAACAGTCTTTCAAAGAGGCAGTGACCTATCCAGCTCTGGAAAGGATCTAGATGTGCAGCTTCAATCAGCAACGCAGAATGTAGTTAATCCAGTTTCCATACTCAAATTCTTTTCAACCCATTAAGTATATTATCTTTATCAGTTTTCCAAATATACTGGTGACAAGAATGGAAGAGAAAAGTCTTGATAACTGACAGCTTGTTAACAGTGAAGCAATAAGCAGTAACAAGTAATAAACATGATAGATTGTTTAGGAAGGAGAAAGGAAGAGGGTTCATGTCTAGTTTGGGAAGCAACAGGTGGGGTTTGGCGTGGGCTCTTTTTTATCATTTCTGGTTTTAAAGTTTTGGTGTTTTTAAGAACATTTGCTTCCTTCAGACAGCAATTTGCCTACTAAAAGTGCTGCCTCTCTATTTCAGCCTTATTTGTCAGGCAGAAAGCATCCACATTTTAGTAAACATAAGACAATAATCTATCCAAAGAACAAATTTAGAAAAGCAGAAAGTCTTGAAATCATCTTTAAAGGCAGAAAGTTTTAGCTACACATAAATAAGTAAAAAATAAGGCCTCATTACCTCCATGTATGACATCAATACATTTGATATTTGTCACATCTTGTGCATTCCTACATTCAACAGTTCTTTTACCTGTAATCTACAGAAATTATCCAATTAGAAGAGCTGATATTATAATAAGATAGTTATCTTTCTCTCCTGACTGCTCACTTATGGAACTTTTATTCTGCATTAATAAGAGCTTTCAGTTTAATATTGTGTAAGTGTCCATGAACACAGCCATGAATGAAATGCTATCAACTCAGAGTAGATCTCAAAGACCTTAATCCAAGCCCAGGCAGAGCACACTCTCAAGACAGGTGGGGCTTCAAATACATGAAAAGCACTTAGATCTCTGATCCACACATGTCTATGGCAGTGCAAGGTACCAGACCAGTTAACTGTCACTACAGGCAAAGGTTGCTACCCTGCACAGTCAACAAGAGGGAATGTATCCTCAATTCTCCCACTTGAGTGCAAAATCTGATGACTTGCTTTACACTTCTAAGGGGTTGGAGCAAGGCTGCCAGACTCAGTGCTGAACAGCCTGAGGCTCACTGACATAATCTGTCTCTGACTCTCTTCAGGGGAAGGATGGACACCTGGGAGAAGTAACTTCAACTGCTACAACTCATCTGTCAACACCTTGGTGGGAAGATACGGACACTTATTCTACCTTGAAATGGGCATGCATAAGGAGTATGTGCCTGCAGCTTTGCTTCGATGTTTTTGTTAGGTAACCACCAACTTGACCATTACTACATCCAAATGAAAAAATAAATTATACAGAACAGTGTTCTACTTTGAGAGAGAGTCAAGAATGATTGCAGGAAAAGAAAAGTTTTGTGTGACTTACTACTAGACCATAGACTGCAGAAAACATTCTGGAGCAAAATTTAGCCTGCCTTTAAAGAAATAGTAACATTTGTTTAAAAAAAACCCCTTCCATAATTTTAGGGAGGTTGTTCACATTCCAGCCAGGTCATAAACAATAGTGACCCAGTCCTCCTCAACATAGGGGGCTGGTAAAGTCTGAAACTTGACACAAACTTACTTAAACTCTGGTCTACAGTAGGAAGTTACATGGGCTTCTCTATAGGCTAGCCAGTGTTGAACATCACTATATACCAATCGTGGTGATTCCCAAAAATAAATTCCACCCAAAACATGAACATAACTTATTTGAACACAATGGAAGTGGAAATACACCTCTTTATCAAGCACCACTAAGCACTTTACTAGAAATACAAACTTACTCATTGGGGCACAACTTCTTGGCACACCATCAGGATCCTTCCAAAACCCAGGATAACTTTTTCCAGCACTGACTGACAGTTTGGAGCATTACAGAAACCTATGTATCAATTCATATTGATTTAATTTTCATTTCATACAAAAGCTCGTTTTGCTTGGATGTTATGATGCTTTAGGCCATGCTTACAACAAGGACAAACCCATCCCTGTAGGTAACTTAACTGAAACTCAAAATGCTTGCACTGCTTCTAGACTGCAGCATATGAAATTAAATATTAAATATCTTCACAGAAATTAATATGGGATTTTGAGCCATTCCTCCACTCCCACACTACTGATCAAACCAGAAGCAGAATTTGGTGGAAAAGTGGTGGAACAAGGAAGCTAAAAGATGTGTGTGCACATGTGGCAGGGTCTCTCATTCCAGTAGGAGTCACCATGTGGAATTGTGCACAGGTGTAGAAGGCCTTTTCTCCAGCACCTGAGCAGTGCTTTGGGAATAAAGCAGTGCTACTGCCCTGGTAGGTGTTGTGACTTGTTCAGAGTGTGGTGTGGCAAGGAAATGAAAGCCTCCTGCCTACTTTAATTTTCCTGGTAGGGATTAATTTTGCAGGTAAGGTTTTTCATTAAAATCCTGTGGCTCCATTTCCTGCTTCTATCTGTGCTTTGACCTTATTTCCAAGAAAAAAGTGAAATCCACTTCAGGTATTTCTTATTCATTTGCACTCACAATACTAAGCAAAACTAGTCAAAAGCATCATTTAGAATGGGCCTAATAAAAGCCTCAGTGAACTGCCTGTGAAATTCAGTTTTGATTGAGGAATAAAACAACTATTCACTGAACTAACTAAAATTAAATATGTTGTTAGGTGGTGCTCCCATTTTTTCAAGAACAACTCACTGACCTGCACTAATGCTGTAGGCTTTGTTGTCCAATCTCTTAAGACCCAGAAATAAGCTCTCTATTAGTTCTGACTCTGAAATTTCTGGCAGACAGCAAGTGACAAAATATGAGGTGGTTATTGATTTCTGAAAAAACAGAAAGATATAGGTTTCTGTAGAGAAGATCTGAGATGAGCAAAAACTGATAGCCCAAATATATTATTTTTCAGAACACGGAGGACTAGAAAGCCTTCGTAAACTGCAGTAGATTGGATCATACATAACACATTCAACTATGAACAAGCATCTCTTTACAAATGCAAATAGAGTTCTTTCCTTCAAGGACAAATACAAAACAGAAGAGAAGCACGTCTGTGTAAGAGTTGGACTCATCTTCCAAACTATCCCATTCGACTTCTGTCATATGAAATAACTTCCAGTTCTTTTAGTGGCAATCAATACTGCCTGTTTCAATTAATCTGAAGCTAAATCAAATTAGAAACAGTGCCACTGCTGTAATGACTGACAACTGATCGCTTCTCTATTTCTCTGATGCTCTGCAGTGGAAACTAGATATAAAAATGCCAAAGGTTCCTTCATTCTTGTGTGGCTTGGGTGGGTTTTTTCACCTCTATCGCAGAGAAACTTTCTCTGAAACTAATTCTTTGAAGACAACTGTATTCCTTACTTAAGGTCAATTATTTAAATGTCATTCACAAGAACCAGAATAATGTCACACAGAACTAGACAAAATGAAAACATTATTTGAAATCCAAACACATCAGTAAAGTCACTTAAAAGAAGCATTTGCTAGAAAAATCTCAAATTTTCTTAAAGGCATAAAAACAGAGAGGTGCACAGCACTGAATACTGCATCTTCATGAGGTCATTTATCATGTAGCACTTCAAATGACAAGATAAATGTGAGATTGAAGAAGGAGGTGTGTCCCTGGAAGTTTAACCTGTCTTGTAAATTTATCTCTAGAGGGATCCAAGATGGTAGAAATAGAGGGTATCTCTGATGGTTTTTTTTTCAAAGCAGAAGGTTTTAAGTGCATTTTTGTGCCATTATTTGCATTCCAAGCTGTCATGGTTTCACCCCAGCCAGCAATGAAGTCCCACACAGCTGCTCACTCACTTCCCCACCAGCAGGATCAGGGAGAGAATCAGAAGGGTAAAGGCTTGAAATCTTGTGGGTTAAAATAAAGAAAATTTAATGGGGAAAGCAAAAGCCACACACACACAAGCAAAGACAAACAAGGAATTCATTCACTGCTTCCCATGGGCAGGCAGGTGTTCAGGCTCTCCAGGGGAGCAGGGGCCCATCATGTGTAATGGTGACCTGGGAAGAAAAACATCATCACTCCAAATGCCCACCATTTCCTTTGTCTTCCCCACATTCTATATACTGATCAGGATATAGAATCATAGAATCGATTGGGTTGGAAAAGACCTCCGAGATCATCAAGTCCAACCCTTGGTCCAACTCCAGTCCATTTACCAGATCGTGGCACTCAGTGCCACGGCCAAGCTCAGTTTAAAAATCTCCAGAGATGGTGAATCCACCCCCTCTCTGGGCAGCCCATTCCAATGCCAGAGCACTCTCTCTGGAAAGAATTTTTTTCTGATATCCAACTTAAATTTCCCCTGGCGGAGTATCCCTTTGATCTCTTGGGCTCACCTGATCCAGCTTTGTCTCCTTCCACTTTCCCATGCAACCCTAAGTTCTTTGCCATCATGTCACCACAAAAAGCAGAAAAGGCCTTGGCTCTGTGTGAGGCCTGCTCAGCAATAACAAAACTCACCATATTATCAACTCTGTTTTCAGCATTAATCCAAAACACAGCCCCATGGTAGCCACTGTGAAGACAATTAATCCTACCTTGGACAAAACCAGCACACAGGCATACTACTATTTAGTGTCTGACTTAACCAGACCTGAGAGTATTCATGCCATTCAAATACATAAAGATTATTTTGGCTCTTAGAAGTGACCATCTGCTTCATTAACATATAAGACTTGTTAAAAGAAAAAAAAATCCCTAAAGAATAAGAGTTACTTTTTTTTCTTCCCACCTTATTACTATGGGTGCAATTCCATTTACACTTGACCAAAGCAAATTAAGGATGACAGTTTATACTGACTTGGAATATCAGTTAAAAAAGAAGCTATTTCAGTTAAAGACAGTATTTGTTTATCTTACTTTTAGACATTTTTTGATGAAGTAAGGACAATAACTTTATGCATGTTTGAGATTCATGCTGTAGAATTTCTGCTGCTCAGACAAGGGATAAAGAATGGAAGACAACTGTGATTACACATCTGCAACTTGGCCTTTTTTATTGCATTTTATAGAACAGGTATAAACTAGATTATGTCCTTCATGTTAAAAAGGAGTATTCTTTTAGCTTTTGCACAGATTTCTATCCCAAATAACACAGTAGCCATGTAAGGAATTAGACACCTGGCACTGTAAGAAGTAACCCTTGCCCCAAAGACCTTTGTGATCACAAGACTCAGTAATCAGCAAAAGACTTTGACAGTTCTTGCTTTGTTTTAAGAGACCCAAGGCATGTTTCTGAACTAATGTCTGAGCGCCATCTCACTGTTTGGAAAGCAGCTACATGATGAACAGTTCCTCCAAAGGGCAACAAAAGATAGCTCTGCTGGGACAAGGTGCTGCTTCATGGGAGCAGCAGCAGCAAAGCTCAAGTCTGTGAGAAGACAGAAGAGGAATTCTCTCCTGACAGGCTCTGGGACTGAAGTTTTTATGATGCCGTATCAATTGGGCTGAAACTCATGCTCTCATAGGCATGGCACAAGGAGAAATACAACCCCTGGAAAGACAGATACACTTTTTAATAAATCCCCTTTAGGATCCCTACTGGAGTAATTTTCTCTGTCCTCACCCCACCTATCAAACAGAAAAATCTATTTATCATGACATGTTGACTTTAATAAAATAAAAACAAATTCATCAGGTAAATTGAAGTGATGGGGTTTTGTCCACCTCTGGGGGAAGTTGTGACCAATTTCAATCTTACAAGTGGCTTGCAAGCAGATAGCCATGGGACTGTGGTTGGTTTGAGGGCAGATACACATATTAACATCAACAGAACACAGACAACCAATATATTTAGCCTCCATGATGACTGAGCCTCTAATTTTATTTTTTCCTAGGTTTTGTCTACTGAGAGGAAATATTGACAAGAGCATCCTCCAAAGTGGCAACAAAACCAAAACATTTCATTTGGGCTTCTTTTGAAATGGAGTTCACAAAGAACTAATATTTGTCACAAAGGATTCCAGGTTTTACTTTGGATCTAGTAAGTTACTGTGGAAATAAAATCAGGGAAGAGTAATGAAAATTATTTTAAAATATTGGATCTGCTAAAAAAAGAAATTAAAAAAACTCAGTCTATTCAACTGAGAAGAGTAGCTTAATGATGGCTTGTAACTGCCTGCAAGAAACCTATACTGGAAGGATCTCAATCCAGCAGACAAGTAAGTAAATAGCAAGATCTAAAAGCCAGAAAGAATCAAAACCATTTCAGACAAGGGATAAAGCCCAACTGTTAAGTGAGGATCATTTGCCATTGGGTCAGTTTCCTGAAGTTCATGTGCACTTTAAACCAAACAGTTCTGGAGATTTTTGAATCACATACCACTGTTAACCTTAAAAAGCTTCCTCCTGTCCATCTGTTATTCAATTTTCAGGCTTTTTTGAACCTTGCCTGGAAAACTGTGGGGTGTAATACATAGGCAGATAGACCTCAAGGACATCTTGAAACTAAATACAGGTTTCCTTTCATCACAACAAAGTTACAATAACAAAGCATCACCATAAATAAAGATGTGGGTAGAGGACACATTTGTATGTGTATGCATCTCTAACAAGTTATCTATTGGAAAAGGCTAAATCTTCCTGCAAACTCCAGCTGCCGTTTATGCCTGTGCTCATCATCACAAACATTGACATAAAGGTCCACCCACACATTTCAGATTACAATAGCAGGGTTTCTGGTTTTGTCTAAATTCAACACAACTGTACATCACTCCTCCTTTTGGCACTAAGTTATTGCATTTTTATTGTGTATTTCTATACCCACTTCTGTCTGCTACTGTCCTCCTCTGCTTCTGGTAAAAAACAAAACAAAACAAAACACCACACACACACACAAAAAAAAAACCAAAAACAACACATTCACTGACAAAGAAATGAAAATTTTCTGTTTTCCAAACAGTACTCATGACATTTTATTTGGCATATTGCAATGTCAAAGGAAAGCACACAGTGCTGGTAAAGACACAAAAAAAGGGTATTTTAAACACTTGGATTTTTGTTTTCAGGTTTGGGGGTTTTTTTCCAGTTTTGAATTTTCACCTTGAGCAGTGGTCTGGTGTTTGCATTTAGCATCAAGCACCAACAATTAACCTGAATGAAGATACCTTCCCTCTGGTAGAAGAGATGATGAGAATCACTTCATGTCAATGAGACCAAACATTTGGAGAACAGCTTTTAATCAAGATCGATACCAATAATGAGAAAAGGGCTTAAAACCCAGCAAAGCAATAATGCACATATTAGTTTTTTGATTGAACATGCTGATAACCTCAGAAAAAACACTACACCAGTCAACCTATAACAAACATAATGGGACTGCCACTCTCACAGGGGGTTTGTTTCAATCAGTCCCAAACCCTCACAGAGACAGACACCAAAATACTTGTGTACCCCCAGTTACATCACTGCTCTTTTATGCAACACATTCCAGCAGAGGCTTACTCTCAAAAGACATTGCTAAATTTTTTTTCTCCTCCTATTTTGAGGTATAATTGACTTTTCTAAACAATATACTGTTATGCTAAGCATTTCATTTTGTAGGCAAGAGAATAACTACTGTGTTTTCATTTTAATATATAATTCCAGCCCAGTAATCCTACTGGGAAGGTTTTTAATAAGACATGAAATTTCAGAGGAAGAGAAAGCAATAGCATGAATGGCCTGTTCATATTCCTGCTACAGTACTTGTTTTCAGTATCTGAGGTAAGAGATGTTTAATGCCCTTTGGGTTTTATAATTTATTTTACAATTTCCTACTAATGAGTACCAAGGAATGTAGCCATGTCCAGATATGATGCTAATTAACAGAGTTACTTAAACAGTCAAACTTAGTCTGAAGCTCAGCACAGTTCCTTCCCAAGACATAACTCGGGTCTCAAACTCATGATGGCTCTGTGCTTCTGCAGATAATGCCAATTTTTCCCCTTGATTCCTTGGTTACATGAAATTTGTACAGTTGGAAATCCCTCCTGGTTCAAACTGGGGAGAAAGGATACTACACAGTTTTTGTGGCTGATCTACCCTTTGAGTCTCATACCACGAGAACATGCCAAGGGAAACAAGGAGTTCAAACAACTGCTGCCCAAAATTTTCAATGAAATAATCAACTTACAAGAAAATATTTTGATTTTCTGATGTGAAAAAAATATTCAGCAGGAAAATATGGAACCAGCTCTATTAAATATAATAAAAATCTTCACAATATTGTTAATTCCTGTCTGCAGCAGTTTTCTAACCAGCACCAAAGACACACACTCTGAGTAACTCAGCACTGACAATGAACCACAGCAGTATGACATGAGGCATCCACTCACAGAGTCAGGGATTTGAGATGAAATATAGATTACAACTGGGGGCATAGGTCACTCCTCAAGTTCCCCTTTCTTTTGAGTAGTCATTCTTGTGTGTTTCAACTCTTTCCCTTCCCTCTCACATTTTACTTTCCCTTAGTCAGCATGGGGTTCTACCACTACCTCCATTTCTGTGTTTTGACTGGACTTTGCCCTCTATGCACATGTACTTTGAGTGGTTGCTCTTTGCCATGTGACACTTTCAGGCTAATATTCAGATAAGCAAAAAGCACGTACAGGGAAGCCTGACTCACCAATACAGTCATTATCTAGCTCAAACCCAACCTGTTTGCAATGAAGCAAACATTTTTCAAAGAGTAAATGTTTCACCTTGAGCAACAACACTAATAAAATCAGATTTTTGCTACTTTCACAAGATCTTTGTAAGCTTAGTTGAGTTTAAAGATGCAATGAAGACAGAGAAGTTGTTCATCTGGGACGACCAGCTCAGTTCAGCTCTGCGAAGGCAACAGATGTCTGTACAGCTCCCACATCCCCTAAACCCTCAAGAGGCAGCAGTAGCAGCTCTACATATTTAGATTTCATGGGGAGCAGACATTAGAGGGATCTGACTCGGAGTGTTCAGTGCCAGAACAGAGGCATGAAATGCTGTCCTCAGCACCACAGTGCAGCTCAGCTCTGATAGATTCAGTATCTGCATAGCAAACAAGGGGCTTAGGCTGGATTTTGACTCCATGAAAATCTCAGGGCTACAGCATAACTGGAAATTTGAGCCAATGACAAACCAAAGCACTAGTTTCTCAGGTTCCTTACACTATTCCGCGGTTTTTGTTTAGGAGCTGCAAAACAGATGAGTCTAGCAAGGTGCATCCTAAGAGATCAGTACCAGCATTTTCTTTTAAATATCTGCTTGTAATCGTCTCTTTTTAGAGAAGTACATGCTTACACAGAATACTTTGGGATTGTCTCATAAACAAGCCACCTAAGGAACTTTATTATAAGTTGTATAACACAATTTAGTAAGGAATTCAGCTGGTTAGCAGTAGAGCAATACTACACTCAGTCTAACAAGAAATGCCTATAAAAGGTCAAAAATACCAAATATTTTATAAACTCTGTAGAATAATTGAGGAGAGTTCTACTTACAGCCAGAGGTCTAAACAGTTCAGTAAGTTTTATGATTATAAAACACATAACAGCAGTTACATAACAAGTTTCATTTTTTTCTCAAGATCTATATGAATTGCACTGAAATGGACAAAGAAATGGCACAAGTTCAAAAACAGAGATGAAGTTGGGTTCTGTTGACTTCTCAGTTTTTATTGCATGAAGAGGTAAATATTGACAAAGATTAAGCTAGATTAGAAGAAGGTTAGCAAGTCAATATGTGCCTTGAAGTACAAGAACACTTGATACTTATTAAAGTCGGGGTAAATTAAGTAGAGAAGATTTTCCTTTGCTTTTTGTGAGGCAGAGTGCTGACTTGCAAAGGATCATTCATTGCTATCTATCAGCTCATATGCCTTTAACCAGTGTTTTCCTATGTTTTGAAAAACCCAAGTATTCTCCCTCTGGATGCTTACAGAACATGAGCTCATTCTTGCCAAATAGCATGTGTTCCTGTGTCTGTATTTTTACTGGCACTGTTGCTATCAAAAATACTGAGAAATTTCTCTTAGTGTTTAAGCACATATTAAGGCCTGTCCATAACTAACAAAGCATTTTGAAACATATCTGAATGCAAGAATAATATTTTTGTTCTTGGCTAAGAGAGGACTTGTTATTTATCATTCTAAACTGGGAGATAAGTCAATCATAAAAATGATGATATTACAGGGGAAAAACAATATTTATCTTTATTTCCTTTAACTAAGGCCTTCCTAGCACTAGATTCACTTTCAGATCTAAGTTTACTAGCAATATCTAGGCTTTAGTTTGAAACCTTTTTTTCATCCTTTAACAATTAAAAGCTCTTTTTATAAAGTTAGAACCTTGTGAGTTACCAGTGATGGCCAAAACAGATCCAAAAGTATGGGTTTCACAGTAAGTTTTGCATCAGGCTTCCAGTTTTAACACCACACTGCAAATATGAATAAAAACTGGAAAGGAGAATTTACAAACATTTGCATATTTGAAGACTAAAAAGAAAGAGGCCAGTTACGTAACAGATACTCAGAGATTTCAAGATGTCTTCTCATCAAGATACTGCTACATGAGGCAAATGAGTCAGATTATCAGAGATAAGGTCAGAGCAGTATGATGAAACCTCAATCACAGCACCACAGAATGGGTCAGGTTGGGAGGGACCACAGTGGGTCAGCAGGTCCAATCTCCTTGCTTGAGGAGGGTCATCCCAGAGTACATGGCACAGGACTGTGTCCAGCTGCTTCTTGAATATCTCCAGTGAGGGAGACTCCACAACTTCTCTGAGCAACCTGTTCGAGTAATCGATCACTCATACAGCAAAGAAGCTCTTGCTCATGGTTAGGAAGTCATGCTTTAAAATTATGTCTTTGATGTTCTAATGGAAATCAAAAGAAGTTAGCACCAATATTTGACCTACTTTTAGTTTCTGCTCAACACTGTAAGTTTTGGCTAAGAACAGTATTTATTATGGGGAGCTGCAGGACCTAGAAAGGATTCTTGAGCCATCCCTAAGGAACATTGCAGTAATAATAAAATGCTGTAAAATAGAAAAATTAATTTCTTGTAAAGAAAATATTATAGGCTCAAGTTTCAACACCTTATTGTTTGTAAAGACAGATAAGTATCTATTTAAAAATAATAGAAGCAAAATATAAGAAAGCCTTTCTCCAACTAGAACTTCTACAACAAAACAAAAAATAAACAAACAAACAGTTTAAGGGCCTTTTTCAGATTTAAAATTACTATTTTTGCATTACCTACAGAATAGACTGCAAAGAAGTGTAGAGAAACCCAGGATGTATGAGTGAGATAGAAGCAATCCTCCTGTACTGTCAAATACTGTTTGGGACAGAAAAACTAGTCCTGATGTCACAGAATGGATTTGCCAACTTCTTGTGTCAGTGCTGGGTTTTGGGGGAGGAGGGGTATGATAACAGAATGTTAACCTGTCCTTTAGTTTCTAACCAAGTTTCTGCTTTGGCTCTTCTCTCCAGCTGGATTGTTTGGCCTACTTGTATGGGTGACAGAGAACTGAAAAAAGGAGTGTCTTCCTCAAGCATCTGCTATACATGAATGAAACGATGGGACACCATAAAGATGCAAAAAAGCTATTAAGTGCTGTTAAATATAGTTTCTTGCAAACACGCTGTTGTGCAGAACCTTATTCTTTCCGGATTAATATTTGAGCGTATGCTGATCTGTCCAAAACAAAACAGCACACTTCTCAGTCCCCCAGTATATCTTCCTAAGTTTCTTTCCCCAAACTGTAAGACTCCAGGGGGAATTCTAGGACGTCATTTCAAAAGTGATTTAACTACAGGTCAACAGAACCCCGAGTTCAGAGCTCCACAAAAAAAGTATCACAAATGGTCCCTATATCTTCAATACTATCCTAAATATACAATGTATGTTATAGTAACAACATCCTATACGTGTTCCTAAAGCTGTGATGGTTACTAAACTATTCCATCTGCTTTTGAGCTTCTTTGAAACTGTATTTATCCTATGAAGTAATGTCTCTTTTACTGATAAATACACAGAATAATTGCCACTTAAAATTTTTTACTGTAGTTACTCAAATTATATTCCTGAAGTTGCCCACAAAATACTGCTCAAAGAGAAAATCAGAAGCTCACAAAGAAACATCCTAGATGAAAACTTCAGCTTATGTTCCAAAAGCAGCAAATGAAGCTAGTGTTGTCCAAGGAAGATTTTTCCAAAAATATGTATTCAACACTGCTCAAGGAATTTGCTCTTGCAGTGGTCAAATTGCAGTTGAGGTTGTTAAAATAGCTCTACAAAACCACCATGCATGTTGAAATACAAGAGCTCACTGCAGCTGCAAAAATTCAGTTCATGAAAAGTGGGTATAAACCTTACATGCTCTAATGGGATCATCCGAGGTCTATCTGTAATAACCCCACTTGACCATCATCCAGCAGTGATCTGCACTTCTTCCTTCCATGTTTATAGACGCCACTGACCCATCCACACCATCCCAACATGCTGAATACCTCATATTATCCTCCATTCAACAAAAGTTCCCTGCTAGTACAGTCCTCCTTTGTGAGTCTTCTCGCCTACCCTGAGCCATACAACTGCCTGTTCACAGTTTCTCTGGTCTCAATTCGGCCACCAAACCACAGGCCAAGCTGTTAAGGCCTGAGTAGCTTCCAATATATTTCTTTTTCCTTGTTGCTCTCTGCCTGAGCCCTGCATATTGAAAAGGCAGATAACAGCTAGCCACCAGCAATCAGCTGTGCACCACCTGTTCTATAATCTCCTGACCATCTTCCCTGGATCAAGAAGAAGTTTGATGCATCCCTAACCAAGACAGAGGATAAAAGGCTGCTGGAGACACCACGCAGGCATAAAACAGACCACCACAGGTTATGGACATATGAAAGCAGGTCTGATGAAACTGTCAAGTTTCACCTTCGGATAACTGTTCTCTCCATGCCAAAGACCCCCTGACACCTCAAGCAAAATGTTCAGAATGAGCTGGGACTTCCCAGGAGGCTGCAGATTTGCCAGCTGAGTTCACAGTCTCTAAAATAGGATACAGCCATATCCAGCAACAGGGTTTAATTCAGTTAAGTAATTATTTCACCTGTGGTCTAGGGTATTAATTTTGATAGAGTCTTATAAAAGAAAGTCATTACTGATGCCTTAAAGGTGAACATCTACAAAGTGAATGGCAGCTATAAATCTATCACTATCTAATTGTTGCAGCCCATATGCCAATGTACTTTTTTGCCCTGTCTTCTTCTTCCTTCTTTTCCTAAGTCCAAGATTAACTTTTCCAAATAATTAAATTAGGTAAATTTGAGCCTAACTGAAACTAATTTTGTATAATATGTCAAACCATTTGCATAAGGCTTCTAAAAATCTCCAAGCTATTTCTCTAGGCAGTGGGTAGCTAATTATCTACCTTTCCAAGCAGCCTTCAAGGCATCACAGATCATATGTTTAGAAGACAGAACAATTTCACTTCTTTGCAAAAAAAAAAGGTGTCCATTACAGACCTAATGCATCATGAAATTTCCGTGTTTCCACAGAGATTAAATAATTCACCCTCCATGGAATACATTTGATCATATAATAACAGGCAGACACGATCATTATGCCCTGAATATCACCATTTAGGAAATCAATTCCTAAACTTTTGGGATATGCAAATCCAATTGATTCTTGAACTGTGGGTTCTCAAAATGAACTGAGACTTCTGGTAGCATGCAAATAGTCACCATCCCTTTAGGCTGGGCCAATGTACCTGGCATCCTCTCACACATACAACTGATTTCATCCCACACAGTAAGACACTTTTTTGCACAACAAATTGGTTTACAAAATCTAATTTACATTACTGAAGTATTCTCATTACGATAACTGTTCAGAAAGAGTAAAATATTAAAACCAGAAATAAAATATGATATTGTTATTCACAGGCATTGTCTCTCTGCACATTCTTAGAACACAGCGTTAAGTTTTCAAACAAAAATCAGTCCCTTGGTCACACCCCCTCACCAACACAGCAAATATCTATCTGGGGCTGACTCTCAACTGGCTGTTTCAAACTGTGGCTGGGCTGAGCTCTGGTCTGTCTATATATAAGGACCCTGGCAGAGCTCACCAAGATCCAAAATATCAAGATCTCTCATGACTCTTTCATAGTGGCAAATTTCAGCTCCACAGCAACGGAATTGAAGTAGCATGTTACTAAAGTAAGACAAGCAAACACGTAACAGCATGTCCTGTACGCAGATTCTTTCTTTCTCCAAGCATCTGAAGATATTCATATCCCAGTCTAAGACTACAGTACTTATTATACTTGAAAATTAAGTTCTTTTTAAATTCCAGGTGACAATTTTGTTCCTGGAATCTATATTCAAGCAAAACTTCTTTTTAAAATTAATGTGTTCTAAGTACTATCTACAAATTCTCATTCCACAGGTGGTCAAGGTTCAGGTCTGCACCCCTTCAAGGCTTGGCTACAAGTCAGGACAGATGACAATGATGGGCAGGGTGGACAATAACTTGCCATCTGATGTAAAGGAGACTGTTAAACTTCAAAATAACCAGCCAATCCCAATCAACCCAAATTCATCTGCTAATGTGTTTTAGAAACCACGCCTATCTGGAAGAGAAGGAAAGCATTCACCCACAATGTTAATATAAGGAAAAATTCACAGAGTAATATTCATCAATGTTTTATCCTTCCCTTCAATGCTGAAGACACCACAAAACAAAATGCTCAGCAGAGGTCTAATCTTAACAGAGAGACATGAGAGATTCACATCATGAAGTCACAGTGCCATTTTCCATCCCAGCCTGTCTTTAGGAAGAGCTTAAACCATAAACAATTCACCAAAGAACATCTACCGCATTACATTTACGACTAGAACAAAACTACTTCTAGTTCCCTGGAGCACTCAGTTATAATCCCTTGGTTAAGTTACAACCTGAGTCTCATGTCCCATCTGTCTAAATGCCTTACTGGGGCTAGCACAGGCCCACAGCAAACTCACTGCTGCCATACTGAACCATACTGGGTGTTCCAAGCCATGGCATCTGAAGCACAAATACTAGGAGTAAGGCGTTCTAGAGGCCAAACATAGTCTGCTGCAGTGCAAAGAGACATTACAAATTATTTTTCCTAAGTTTTGAAACCCTTGAGTGCATTTGCACCCAAGTGCACCAAACCCTTTGCACCCCAGAGTGCCCACACAGAGAAAGAAGTAATTGATGCTTCACAATACTCATCCATTTTATGACTAGAACCCAAAACCTCTTATTTTGTACACAGAAAGAGACAAAAATTCTTGTTGCTTTTATTTTTATTTTGAGGATGGAGAAGTACCTCCTCCTGACACTTGAACATTACGCTAGACTTCAGCTCTCTGAGTTACAGTACTTTTCCTTCCATTACCCACAGGTCCACTGAGGCCACTGGTAATCTGGAACACCAGGGAAGGTAATCTCCTTCCCCATTCTGCATTTTCATAGAGCTGAAGAACAACTACACAGCCAGCAACAGCTCCAACCACAGAAATCAGTTAAATCACATTATCAAAGTGCTGACAGGGAGAGATAGGATTCATGTAGGGCACAGAAAGTGAAGATAAAGAGGAGTCAGAACATTATCCCGGTATCTGGGAGTGCTGTTCTGCCAAGGACTTCTGTGTCAGTCCTGGGTAAATCATAAAATTTCTCCAAAACCAGGTTCCCCAAACTGCCACTTCCTTTAGTATCAATGGATAGAGCTGTTGTTCTTTCCCCCAGAGGGCGGATAGCACAGAATATAGAAAACTAAAGCTCAGTGGTCATAAAAGTTGAAATAAGTACCCTCAAATCAAAACATGGATTGATATTTGTTTGCCTGAATAACCCCAGCATGCTACAAGCATTGTAAAAATCAAAACTCTTGTTCAAACTCACTGATAGCAATTGAAAAAAATGCAAAATTACTGGAACCAGGCTTTGGTAAAAATACAATATTAATGAAAATATCTATGTGCATCCAGATTTCTTTGAACAACTTTGATCTGGAAAGTAGGTTGTATGGCTCTTATTGTCAAGCTTTTAATGAGGCTTCTAATAATTCACAAAACATAGCAGAAACTGAAAATATGAAAAATACTTGTAATTCTTAATACATTCAGTACTAACATACTCTAATTTATATATAGAATACAGTTTTAAATTAACTTTAAAATAATGCAGTACTTAGTCTGAAAGCATGTTCAGAGTCATCCAGAATAAAAATCATTCAAATCATAAATAAAGTGGAGGACAGATAATCAATAAAGCCAATTCCATAGACAAAAAACCCCTAAGGGATAAGATATGACAAAGAGAATTAAAGTAATATTATGCACCTGTGTCTTCGTGCATATAACAAAAGCAACAGGCTGAAATACCAATTTGACAGAAAAAAAAATAGGACTATAGGAATCCTCATAAAAGATACATTTTACATCAGGAAATAAGGACGCATTTAGACTACAAGATTTCAGGTAGTAAATTGCGAAGTAGAACTTTATTTAGAAACAGTAGAATAAAGGTAGTAATTAAAAATAACATTTAAAAGTATATCCTCTGAACTATTTCAACAACAACAACAAAAAGGCATAATTTACTTGCACTGAATATTTTTTGCAATGCAGCTGCCAGATTCGTGCCACACTGAATTTATTCACTATCCCTTAAAAAAAAAAAATAGACTGATACATTTTCCATGAAGTTATTTAAATACCACCCCGAGATGGCAAGTTGGCTCTGTGACTGCAAAGATATATTTTTTTTAAAGAGTGTGAAATAATTCATTAACATATTCATGAGGGAGTAAAATAACTGCAGACTTCAGGTGAAACACTAGCTTAAGTATCACCAGAGCTAAATTGCATCAAAAGGTGCTAAATCCTGTGAATGTGATTGCTCTAGCAACACTGAGACTTCAACCGAAACAGTCAAGTGTTCATATAAGTTCCCAAAAGCTTTACAATAAAGAAAAGAAATTTAGTTTAAATAAGGACACTGGTCCAAAGGAGTCACCACAAGGGCAAAGAAGGAAGAAATGAGGAAAAAAAAAAAAACAAGGGGGGAATTTCCTGCTAAATAACTGGGAAAAGTTGTTTTGCAAACTGCATGGAAACTTCTTGATTTGCTGCAATTTCATCCAATCTTACCTTTTAAAACAGACTAGGAAATTCATACACCACACATATCTTTGCCCAAGCACTCCACATGCCAGCTAGAAAGACAGCATCACTGTCTAGAACTACCTGAAGGGAAGTTCTAGCCAGGTGGGGGTTGGTCTCTTCTCCCAGGCACTCAGCAATAGGACAAGGGGGCACGGGCTCAAGCTCTCCCAGGGGAAATTGAAGTTGGAGAGCAGAAAAAAATTCTTCGCAGAGAGAGTGCTCAGGCATTGGAATGGGCTGCCCAGAGAGGGGGTGGATTCCCCATCCCTGGAGGTTTTTAACCTGAGCTTGGCTGTGGCACTGAGTGCCATGATGTGGTAAAGGGACTGGAGTTGGACCAAGGGTTGGACTTGATGATCTCGGAGGTCTTTTCCAACCCAATCGATTCTATGATTCTATGATTGCCTGTACAGTATTTTCCACAGTGGAGACAGGGCATGCAAATTATTGGCATAGGAAAAAAAAGTGAGAGTAATCACTACATTAGGACTTGTCTGAAGTGTCCTCATTCCTTTAACTGTTTTCCCCCCCACATTTAAAAAACAATCATTGCAGCTGCAGTCTGTCAGTCTTGTTACTGTCTAATGTCTCTAGCAGGACAATTTTGGAGTATTGCAGTTTTATTGGTTTGGAGCAGAGAACAATATTAAATGACTATTCTCTTTTCTTGGCAAATATTTCCTCTCCTTTAATTCAGTGTTATTGTTAACATCTCTCTCTATTCATGACTGTACATGTGCTTTGTCTTTTAATGGAATCTCATTGGCTTGTCTGCAGTTTCTTTATCTTCTATTAAAAACATGTAAAATGAAATTAGTCTATTAGCTGAACAGCTATAGTACCAATTTTGTAACAGTAATAGAGAACAATTAACACAATCATTTCACTACAGTTAAAAAAGAAATACATTTAAAATAAACTAATGATAGTTTTCCAGGGAGCACACATTAAGAGCAGTTATTTAAGAGGTCCTTTAATCATCATCCTCAGGACTCTTTTGAGTCAAGACAACTTCATTTCCCTATTAGTTTTGTTTGGTTTGTATCTGTTTTTTTCATTGGTTTGTTTTTTTCTCTAAGTAACTACCACAAAATGACACATGTGCCCAAATAAAATATCAGGGCAACACAGACCTCTTGCAACCTCCCTTCCCACACATTGACTGTCCTGTACTGTCCATTTTGACATGGTGCAACTGAAGATGGACAGATCTATACAAGGTAACATCCTCCATACCACGAGGGTCAGACTTGCTTCCAGCTCTTACACATGAATTCATACATTGTATGGCATTTAGTCATGTTTGTTCTCATTGGTCCTTGTCTCCCTCCAGTGGTGGGAGGATCAGACCTCTCTACACTAAAAAAGATACATGGTCTAAATTATACAGCTGAGCATTCCTCAAAGTTTTTGTCCCCCCACTGAATGACAGATTCCAGGAATACTTGTTATTTTTCCTCCAAACACACAACTTTCCACGATTTTAATACTGATTCCTTTCCACCTCCAACTCATCACTATTCAAGGTCAGCTCTGCAGGATGGTCTCGTATGTAGGTCCAACTTCAAGCCATTAGCAAATTTCATTAGCACATTCTTGTTTTTATCCTACTTTTTGGTAATTAGTGAAAATAATAAATAAGATCAATGTCAAAGCCAGTCCCTGTGGAACTCCACTAATAACCTCCCTCCAGCCTTATAGCTCCTTTCAACACAGTTTCTTGTTATCTCCTTCAGTCACTCCCAAAGTGTTTGCATTAACCACCCTCTCCTCCAGTCTAGACAGTATTTTTCCCCACATAGCACCATATGGAGTGCTCCACTGGGGCTGGGGCAGACTCAATCCTTTTTTTGCTCTCAAGGCAAGTGACATGGCTATGAAAGAGACAAAGGGCACATTGCAAGAGGTGTTGTCAGGGAGAAAATTAAAAAGCCATCATATCCAGCCCTGGTGGGACCTTACCTGGAAAGTTATGTATTGCTTTTCCGTTTCAAAAAAAAAATGCCCTGAAAGAGAACAATTAAAAAGTCCCTCATGGAAACCAAATAGAAGGACTTGCTTTTGTAGCTTAGCCAAATGATGGCATATATATTTAGCCTGCATGGCAAGGTTTGGGTAATAAGAGGGATTCTGTAGTGGCTCCTTCAAGAAGGTCAAGCCCAACAGTGATGGCAGTAGTGCCTCTGTGATAACCTGTTTTAAGAAAAGGAAAAAAACCTTGCACATTTGCAGGTGGAGAGAGAAGTGAGAATGTGAGAGCAACTACACAGACACAAAGATCAGTGAAGAAGAAGGAGGAGTCCCAGCCACCAGAGCAGAGATTACCATGCAGCCTGTGGTGCAAACCATGGTGAGGCAGGCTGTCCCTCTGCAGCCCAAAGAGATTAGTGAGGAGCAGACATCCACCTGCAGCCACAGCTACTCTATTAATTTTAGTATCTCTGCCTGCTCATGAGTCTTAACGGAAACCTTAGCCCAAAGGGATGGCAAGATGTGGTGTTTTGGTATTTTACTGGAGATAGTTCAATGAAGGAAGGGAAGAGAATAGAGGGAAGAGGCTGAAGAAGGGTGTGAGGAGATATTTTGGGATGTCAAAATCTGTTACACTGTCACTTGCATAAATCAATATTTTATTTAAAACTAGAAGATCACATAACTACTGTGAAGAAAGAGATGGTTTAAAAAAATCAGTATTCCCTCTGACAGGTACAGCACTTGGTTGGGGGTGGGGGCACATTCTATCATTTTAGAAAGATGGCTCTATGATTTATCTCTAATCTCATCCCCAAAAACTTATTCTATGTATTAGACTACAGTATCCATTCAATCACTCGAAATTAACATTATAAAATTATTTACTTAAACCCGCTATAAATATTCTCTTGTTATTGTTCTACTTTTTTTCCAATAATGACATCTAAAAAAGGGAGAGAGAGTGAAGTTTAGCCTGTGTCAGTAGACCCAGCTGTGACCCCCTTCTGCATATGAATATCTGTATTAAAAAGTAGGTATGGCTATCATTGCCACAGCGAATTTGGTCCCCTAAACCAGAAGCATGGAGCACTTCAAAACACAGTTCTTACACGTACTTCACAAGTCCGCTCTGCTGGAATGAAAATGAAATAACAAGGAGAACTTGAGAACAAAAGAGGTTTTCCATCCTGCAGATAAAAAAAGTCTTATTGTTTACGATTCATCTAAAAATCAAGGCTAATAGGGAACAACTCTGGGAATATTTATTTCTTCACGTGAAGTATAAAGAAGACCCACAACTGCACAGCCAACAAGAGCACTCATCTCAGTTGTGAATGATAACAGTTCCAATTAGTGCTCTAGTTAAGGCTAGAAGAGTGTGTTAAATGACTGGGTTATGAATTCTCTGCCTCTTCCTCGCTGTCACTTTGGCTCAAAACCCCTCACATTTCTTGGCAAAGGTTTCATTAGGATACCTCTAAAGGTATGATTTTCCAATGCAAGTTAAAATTCACACAACTGTTGTGGACCAAATCCATTGAATGATACAGTGAAGAACAGCTACAATGCTTAAGTAAAACTAAAATTTAAATCTTAGCATTAGACTATTGTTTTAATAGCAGTGAGTGCCTGAAACCATCTTGGAGACTGCAGGAATAAGTTGGAGCATGTACACATTAGTCACAACACTTTTTCATCTGCATATGACCAAAGACAGGAGACAGTTCCGCTTTAAATTGGGATTCCAGCCTTGCAATTGATATCATTACCCTAAATATAGCAAATTTATCACAGACCAAAAGTCCATCAGTAACTAATTCACAGATGCAAATACCTAAAATAAAGTTGCATTTGATAGGTCAGCTTTATTAAAGAAACCACTTGAGAGTAACAGCACTTGCCAGAAAGTGAGAGACACTAAGAGTTCTGGAGTTACTTCTCTCATAATACAGGCTTCCCAACATAGCCTAATTTTTCCTCAGAAGCAGAATGAAAGGCAGTATATATACATATGTGTGCCATGATATCAGTGAGTACTGTCATAGGCAAAGACTGGCATCTGGGCTACTGGGCAAGAATAGCTCCCTGCCTTAAAGGCATTAAAGCAACACCCCATTTGAGAAGGCTGAGGGAATGGCTGGTCATGCCACAGAACTTACTTATTCAAATCCAGCAAGTGTAAACTGTTCAAAAGGATCAAGCAACAATTCCTAGTAAAGAATGATTTATTTGCTTTCTTCTCACAAGTGGAGGATACCTGACCACAAACAGCCTCCTCTATAATCAAATCAGATCATCTAGAGAATAGAGCTAGACAAATCTGAATACTTGCATTTCCTTGAAATACATGAGATGATATGACAGGGAACTTGCTTCACTGTGCAGGACAAACCAAGTCAGTTTAATTACTCAATCTAGATTTCTATTAACACTTGTAATATACTTCCTTCTCTGTATTAGAAGGCTGAGTCAAGAATCACTATATGAAGCCCTGCTCATGAACGAATTACGTACACTACTGCTGTGCAGGAGCCAAGTAGTTCAACAACCTTTACCCTCAGTTTGTGGCATACTTTTCCAGAAGAGCAACAGTTTATTTCTTCTATCATTCTACTACACTTAATCAAACTTAAAAAAAAAATCTTAAAAAAGCAAGTACTTACCCTGGTTTTTGCTCTTTCTGTAAAGAAATGATTGATTGGAAAGGGACACACAACAGAAATGCTACTGAAATGTCAGGTTCTAATTTTTTACAAAATATCATCTAAAATGTTATTTTAGTCTATGCATTTGTCACTCACTGCAACATGTTCCTGAGCAAAGCTTACAAAATAGACCATAAAAAAGTCTTGCAACAACTTTCAAGAGAAAAGGAACAATGAAGTTCTATTTGTTTCCTCTCCAAGATGAATTTTGTTGGTGTTGGTGTCATGGAATGAAAGTAGGGAAGTTCATGACTGAAAACAGCTTAATGCTTGGGAGCAGGCTAGATCCTAAAGCAGATCTTGACTCAGTTCAAGGTCACTTCTCTTTCCACTAAAACACTTTCTGATGTGTCATACATGACCTCAGTGTTTTGATACTGGGGTAGAAATGCAAAAAAGCAAAGGCTTGTTGGGTCCCATATGCCACTTTCTTACTCCCAGAGCTTACAAAATGAGGATAATTAAATACATGAACCTCCCAAGAGTATTGTGAATATTAGTTAGACAACAAATTTAGAGCACTTTGAGCTTAAAAATGAGAAGTACTCTCTGGCAGTATTTACTACTATCTTTATTCATACTGAAAAAAACCACAAAGGATAAATTTTTTATATTATTAAGAGTAAACCCATTAAGATGCTCAAATTCAAAGTAGTAACTCTTCAGAATTTTTTCAAGAAACCAGAAGTGTATACTGTTAATAGAGTCTTTATAGAAGACGGCAACTCTTGAGCTCAGAAATTAAGTACAAGGCCTGTTAAAACAGTGAAAGAAGTCAAATTAAGTCTGGAATAATAATTGACAAACTTTTCTCCATCTATGATGAAAATCAAATTTATCAGTTTTCTAACAAGGAGAGCACAAATGGTTAAAGGGACATATAATTCAGCATATTCAATTCTGAAGTGAACAAATTAAACTATAACAAGTCCTGTTTGCTGACTGGAGATCACTCTGTGTGCACAGAATGGCCATGAGCAGAGCAGTTCCCTTCACTGTGTCACTGTTTAAAACACAGAATCACAACTGTAATGGCAGGAAGTGACCTCTGGAGATTGTCCAATCAAACCCTTTTGGCTTGGAAGGGTCAGGGTTGCTCAGGTTGCTCAGGGCTGTGTCTGGATTTTGAGTATCTCCGAGGACAGAGGCACCACAGACTCTCTCCTTGGACAGTCAATCAAACAATCACTCCATCCTGTTTGTATCTTCTTTTCTTTTCTGTGTTTGGAAACAGCTTCCAGAAGATCTCGCTCTCTCTCTTTCATAGGGATCAAGATGAGTGTTATTGGTATGCAGTTGGATCCTCCTGCTTGCCCTTCTGGAAGATGGGAGCCCATGGAAACTTCATCTCAAACTCCAGGTCCTTGCAAAGGCAATAAAGCGTAGCCCATGACATAAACCAGCCTTCATATCCTGTCAGATCTCATCCATTTGTGTGTGTCCAGCAAGAGTGTTCTCTAACTTGATCCTCCTCTACCAAGGATAAGCCTTCACTGCTCCAGGCTTTCCCAGTAGTCTCTGGGCATTAGGGCTCCTGAAGGCAGATCTTCCCAGTAAAGACCAAGGCAAAGAAGGCAACAAGTACACTGGCCTTCTCAATATTCTTTTTCATCAGGACAGCACATTCAGTATCAGGCCCACATCTTCCACAATTTTCTTTTTGGAGAAGCCCTGCTTATTCCCTCTCACATCACTTGTCAGATTAAACTCCATGAAGGCTTTGGCTTTCCCAATATAATTTCTACACTCTGAGGTGTATTTTTATTCCTCACAGTTCAACTGACTACATGTATTCTTACTTTTTATATTCAAGTTTTGGCAAGAGCTCCTTTTCCTTCCATGCAGGCCTCCTGCCACTCTTGCCTGTTTTCCTGATAATCAGAATGGACTATTCTGGAGACTGGAGTCAGTTAGTCCTGAAAATCATCCAGGGATTCTGGATCACTCCTCTCTCCATGACTAATTCCATGGTATTCTTTCAAACAGGTCCCTCAACAGGCCAAAGTCAGCTATTCTGAATTCCAAGAATGTGATCCTGCTATTTGCCTTGATCTTTCCTCTCAGGATAATGAAATCCACCATTTCAAGGTCATTGTAACCAAGTCCACTTCTGACCAGTTTTATCTTGCTTGTAAATAACAAATCCTTCAGAACAGGACATTATCATCACTGTACACCAGGAAGAATCCTCCTGGATTGCTTATGCCATGCTGTGCTGAGCATCCAGAACAGAGAGAGGTGTCCCCACAGAGGACCACAGCCTGTGAACATGAGGCTTCTTCCAGATGTCTGAAGGTCTTAACATTTTTGAAGACCTACATCTTTGTCCTGATCACACACCCACCATATCATCCACTTTGGTCTGCCTGCTAATTCTGACCCATAAGCAATCACTGAGCTCATCGATAACAGGAGAGCTCCATGTGTTCCTGCTATCATTTCCCACAAAAGTCAACTCTGCCTCACTTTCCTGGCCTGTCCTTCCTAAAGAACCTGTATCCATCCATGGCAACACATCAGTTGTGTGAGCTATCCTGCCATGTATCTGATGCCTCTGAGATTGTAGCCAGATGTGTATGAGCACAGATGGGCAGTTTTCCCTGCCACAAGCATTAGCGTACAGGCACATCAGAGACATACCCAGCTGTGCTGGTATCCCAGTGAAGGTATGAAAGCTTCTTCCATTATGCTACCTTCTCACTACATTTTACTCACAGTGCATTTTACTCCTGTTCTGTTGATTACAGGGTCTCTCTCTTGCCCTCACTTGTCCTTGGGTTGACATTCCCTTTCATGTAATTTCTAGTTTAAAGCTCTCTTTACTGGGTCAGCCTGTTAACAGACATGTGTTTCTGTTCTCTTTATAGCATTCCTCCATCTTCAGAGAGAATCCCCTATTCTGGAGGGTACATCATAATTGAATCACTTCTCATAAAAGAGGTCTTCATTCACATTCTGCCATTCCACAATATATACACATTTCTTGGGAAAATGACAACTATCAGTTCTCCCATAAAGGAAGGAAATTATTCTTGCAGAGACCCCTGTCTCTCAAAAAAAAAAATTGTATTTGGAGCACTGTCTTCAAATATGGACAATGGTCAACTTGTTCTTCATCTAACTTACTTCTGATTCATTCCATTTCTACCACAACTGTGTTTTTCCCAGAACCTGACCTTTGACTGGAGACACCTGAAGCTTCAAGTTTAATGATTAAATGGGTCCTTCCACATTAATGAAAAACAAGTTCAAGAAATACCAGTACCAAAAGAGCTGGAGAAAACATATATAAAATACAAGCAAAAGCTACAGATTTCATTTAATAAGCTCTGCTTTTGGGGTACTCATCCTTCTGCCCACCAAGTACCTCAGAATATCTATTCTGATGTAATAGTTCCAAAACCATCCCAAAGATCTATAATTACTCTTCTTATTTTCAGAGATGGGTTATGTAATCTTATTGATTTTCAAGAAAATTTAGACTTTTAAAACTTTAGAGTTTGTGAAAATGAGGCTAAGATGCACTTGGAAATCTCTTTTAATGTTAGAGCGAACCAAGGATTTGAGACACTCAGCAGTCATAAGTCTACCTGAAGCACAGATTTTTATTTAATTTCACAACAACAAAGTTTAGAACTTGAAAGGAACAGGCCAAATCTGGATAGCAACCAAAGAACCAACTTAGAATTACAATTAAACAGTTCCTTTTAACCAAGAAACCCCCTAATTCTGTATTTCAGTGAATATTCATTTGACTCTTTCTTCTTACTACAGGACCCTTTGAGGCTCAGCAATACCGTACCTGCACTTCAAGATCCATTTTCACAAATGCCAAGCCAATCAATTTCTTTTTCTAGGATAGCCTTCTATAAATCAGGAGTCATTAGAATTATAATAATGGTCAACCTTCGCGAACGAAGATTTGGGCAGGGCTCTCCCCATGTGGGTGTGCCCTTCGAGCCTGTAAAGTAGAGTTTTTAGGTGAGGCACAGCGTGCACAAAACTGGCCCCACCGTTTAAGTCCTAAGGTCCATTTGCCACAGCCGAGTGAGCTTGGACAGCGACAGTGAAGTCCTCAGGACTGTCACAGCACCCGGTACTAACCGGGGCTGACCCTGCTTAGATCTGAGATCTGACAGGATGGGATGGCATGGAGGCTTGAACTGCCAGTGGAAGGTCCCGTACTGAGACTCGAACTTGCGACTTTGAGATTCTGAGACCGGAGTGCTCTCCACTACACCACGGGACCGCCCCTAGTCATTAGAATTACACACATAATAAAAGGTCTGGGGGGAGGGAAATCCCCAAGCAAGCACTTTCCCAGCCTAATATTTAGTATCAGTGGAGCCGAACAGCCAATCCCATTTTAGAGACAGGATACCCTTAAGTTAAGATGCTCAGCACTGTGTACAACAGTATCCAACAGGCCTCCACCAACCCTTCCTGTACAAAGAGCCAGGCCACTCCATGCCTTTTAAAAGAAATCACTTGGCAAAAATTTTATAATTCACAACATTCAAGGACTTATTAAGGCCCATAAATAGTACAAGTAAGTTTTAAAAAACCTTCCTCTGTTGCACGAAGAAAAAAGATGTCATTATAAACTTTAGCAATGTCATCAACATTGTGTGCTGAATAAGAGCCTGCTTGGAGAATGCTCTAAGAAATCCAGGTTGATTTAATCAGTCTACACCAGGTCTTGAATTTTTTCCGCACAATACACACAGTGGGTAACTGACACAATAAAATCTCCAGTTTCAAGGAGTTCAATACATTTCAAGTTGGTTTTGTGTCAAAAGGATGCATTTATACAAGCTGTGCTGGTTAGAAATTGTGAAATCAGAATTGTATTCTGAGCCCACTGGAAATTTCTAAATGGACTTCTTTTTAATTGAGTAACACATTGTTGCAGTAGGACAGTCACAGAGCTTCATTAAGTGGTATACTTTTTCTGCCTTAATCTGCTATAGTATGCTCCTACAAACAATATTTTAATCTGTGTCTGTCTTATGAACATTAATTTTGGGTAGGGGTGTTTGGAAATTCTTATGCAGAATATGGAGCCCTCTGGCTCCTACCAGCACCCATCTCCGTTGTGCTGAGCACCAGGCAAACCACTCAGTCTCCAAGATGCACAGCTACATTTAGAGCCCATAGTAACAACCATCTGTAGGAAAGAGGGAAAAGGACAGAGAAGCAAAACAATTTGGTTTTGTCTAGATGAACCACCAGAGGCAGAAACAGTCTTCATACTTCCTAACCAACATCCCTCATGCAGGAGAAGTCATTTCCCAAGGATTATTGTTGCCTGCATTTCTTAGTTTAAGTGATAAAAAGAAAAATTCCTAAGCCTGGTTAGTGACAGGTTTCTTCCTCTCTCTCTTCTACCGCCTCTCCCTCTTCCCCTTTTCTCCAAAAGTTACTTCACATACTGCCAGATTTATCTTGTGTGAAATTGTTACTGTAGCTCTGCTGGGTTATATAGGAGAGAAAACACTCAACCAAAAAAATCCTGAAAAACTGACTAAATAACAAACTATCACTCACAGACTAAATAAGTTTTCAAACAGAATCAGGGGATGTAGATTACCTATGTTTTAAAGAGGTATATGAACCACATTTACTTTGAAATACTCTCCTTTTGAAGAACAGAGATTAAAAGAGAATTAAAAATTAAACCACTAACAGTTTTTGCCTGTGGAAGCAGCAGATACAGTTCCACCTTTTTCCCACACATGCAGCAATCACAAGCATCTGCACCTGCCTGTGTGCAGGGACAGAGGTGCACAGGCATTCCCTCACTGACTCTGCAAGACTGCAAAGACCAACACATCTGAGATCAACATAGTATGAAACTCAAACTAACAAGGCCCAATGAGTAAAAAGCATGTTGCTATAGGCTGTTTCTCAAGCAGAAATAAACTTCTAGCTTCTGCCTGCTCATCCAAAGAGCTGATTGTTCCCAAGTGAGATGCAAGCAAGATCAAAATCCAGATACAACAAATTTTCTAACTGATCTTTATTCCATCATAAAACTGCAATTTGTCAAATGCTAATATTTCATGGAAACACTTTCTTTTGACAGAACACAGACAGAGGCAGGGCTGGAATTGTGCTGTTTTCTAACTGTTTACTTACCTGTCTCCTCAGCAATAAGGAGCTGGATGAGAAGACTTGCAGGTTTCAGAGCCACCTGAGCTCACAGCCTGTGACTCTCAGGAGAGCCTCTTACTCATCAGGGAACCCAGGGAGCCCATGAAGCCACAGAACAAACCAGCTATAATCCTTTTAGTTTCACTAGCAAACCCCACTGATTAACAGCAGCAAAACTGTCAAACCCAGTCAGCTCCACACAGCAGCACTCAGGGATCCTGGGGAGCACACCAGTTTCCTAAGAAAAATATTGTGATATTTTAATTGCATGTTCTAGGGGAGGGGGACAGCTTTTTATCCCACTTTAGAAATTGTCACTGTTTTGGCATGAAAACTGGTGAATAAAAAATCCTTTTCAAAGCTAGCTCTCCCAGAAACAAATGAATTGATACTATTTGGATACTTCATGATTTTTGGCAGACTACATTGCTGTTTTTTCTGTAAGTTACAAGTCTGAATCAAGACACTCCTGCTGACCTATGGGTGTGCTATAATCCTTTCTTCTCTCTGTCCTTCCTACTAGGAATGAGATGTAAATTCATACCCACGTTCAGGGTTTGGGCAATACAAACATTTCAACCAGAGGAAGTAGCCTCACTCAGTAAATGCCTATTAAAGTCTAAAAAGCAGTCATCAAACAGGTAATCCAGTCCCTGTGCAGGATGAGCCAAGGGGATGCAGTTGTAACTCATCACAAAATCATTCCCATGCACTGCTGTAGAGTGAATGCTCTGTGACAGCAGGACATCATCTTGCTGCATCTTTGCTCAGTGCAGCACTGAAGGAAAAGACATGAAGCTGAGTCAGAGGAGGTTTAGGTTAAGTATTTAAAAAAGAGTTTTCATCCAGAGGGTTGGTGGGTACTGGAACAGGCTCCCCAGGTCATATCACCAAGCCTTACAAGGTTCAAGAAGCATTTGAATAGTTGAGGCACATGGTGTGATTCTTGGGGTGTCCTGTGGGGGGCCAGGAGTTGGTCTCAATGGTCCTGATGAGTCCCTTCCAATTCAGCATGTTCTATGATTGTGCAGCTTTGATCTTGAATGGATTTTCTAACATGAACAGATATCATAGTAAATAAGTAATCCTGACATGCATAGGAGAAAACTTGGCATCATTTCTATAACCTTAAGGCTTTTGCAGGAAAAATACATTGGGGAGCCATTATGAGAGAAAATAATTAAAATCTGATTTTTACCATAGTTGTCTCTGTGTATGAATAACACCTCTTACGTTTTTCAAGAAACAGAGGTTGATTTGAGACTGCTCTTAAGCAATTATTAACATTGTATATTGGTCTTGCTCACAGGATCTATGGAAAAATAGCCAAAGAAAGAAAAAACTAGTCCTACAGCTGACACAGACATAGCTAAGGGCTTGTTTTACACAGTACCAAGACTTGGCTTTCATGGTTAAAGGCCTGGAATGTTCTTGTATTTAACTGGAGACAGAGAAAATAAGGCACATTTCCTCCAGCTGGAACAAACCACAACCTCAAGGGAGTTAATCATGAATTAAAAACTGCTCCATCTCACATCCTATTTTGCTCTTCTACAAAGTAATCTCATGTCCCTAGCTCTCACTCCACCATCTTCCTCACAAATCCTACAAACCCACATGGATTACCTTGTACAGACCTCCAATCTGCCCAGTATCACATCTTAAGTGTATGTAAGATTCAACTTTGCCTGCCTTTTCTTCCTGAGACAGTCAGGTTTCAGTCCTAAGAGATGTCACCCTGAGACCCCAAGCATTAAATATTTGTCAATTTTCTTTAAACAAATTTATTACTTCATATGCAATTTCCGCACAGAAAGGTACAACAGATTTAGGCAATATGCATGAGGGGTTGCGCATTTTGCCTGACAGAACCTGGTGATGATGCCAACAGGCTGCTGCTTTCAAGGGTCCAAGGCACAGCTGAGCCTGTTTCAGAGCACTATACCCCCCAAGGTTCTGCAAAGCCACCACCAGCCCCAGCTGTGTGATTACGTGATTTCCATTCATTTTGACAACACAGAGTTTCTGTTGGCACTGTCAATATTGAACGTGGCACAGGCAACGTTTCCCCCTCCCCCAAATTAACTGTAAACAAAGGTAAATGTTTTGTGACAGCTGGCCTGGGAAGCAAGCTTAGCTGCTGCAAAGATGAAGTTCTGTCTTTCCACCTTCAAAATTCTTTCCTCTGCAAGAACATTCATGTTTCAATGCAGTAGCTCAGCAAGATGGCAAAGAAGAATTTTCCAACAGGAGGATTTTTCTTTGTTGTTGAGTGAGCTATTATAAGTTACTTACAAAGATTTTTAATACCTTATGTCATAACCCTTATTAATGCCCTTTCTTAAATAAAATCGGTAAGAAATACTTTGGCCAACTGTCCTTAAGGTTTAGGGTTGTGTGAGGTTTTTTCTCCTGTCCCTTCCCCTACCTCATTGTCTCTCACTTCAAAAAAGAAAAAGATAACATGAATTGTATCTGTTTGCTGCACTGGAAAGACTCAAAATTTAACTAAAAAGATGCTGACAATCTATGGCAAATAGCATCCTGTAACACCCTTCAAGACTAAGTTTTAATAGGATTTAACAAACATAAGACACAAGTCAAATGCTTTAAGGGGAAATAATTTGGAACCTCATTTCAGTCTGAGCCACTTAGCCACTCTTTCAGTTCATGCATGGCATATTGACAGCTCCTTAAAAGAATAAAAGCATAATGCTACCCTTTTCAGTCTGTTGTAAAATAAACTATCACAAACAGTCCTTATCACTGAAGTTTTCAGAAAAAAAAAAAAAACAAATCCCAAGACTAAAAGTCCTCACGTTGAAAACAAGCACAGCTTAAAGAAAAAAAAAAACACCAAAAAACCCAACATACACAACTCCCCCTACACACACACACACCCCCCAACAAAACCAAACCAAACAAACAAAAACCAAAACAAAGAAACAAACTCCAGCAAAAAAATCTAAAAAATGCAAACACTTCCAAGCTTTATCACTGAGGGTGGGGAGATGACAGAAAGGCTTAATCTTTTTACAGGAAAATACAGAGAACATGCCTTTTAATTACAGGGAAGGTTCATCCGAGATTTGTCTGAAACACAGCCATTACCACGGGAGTATGATCATAATACAGAACATTATATATTGCAACAACATATACAAGATATAAGTATACATAACAACAATATATAAATATAACCACATCATATGCTGTTAAGGCTTTATATGACCAGAACCTTAGCTTTGCTGAGATCCTGGGCCACTTGACACTGGCAGACAAGGACAGTTTTGTAGCACACACAGTTACAAAACCAGATTTCTCAGGCTACATTCAAAGGGAATTATGGATGGCTGACAATTTTTAGAGAAAAGAAAATATTGAATGAGAAGCCACCAAAGTTTTCTTAGCCAACATGGACATAACTAACAGATACATTCAGAGATATATAATTCTGTCCAAGATATTAGAAAACAAATGCCTATTGATAAGTTTCTACATTCATAATTAGGAGCATCCTTAGTAGTACCACTGTTAAAAAAAATAAGCAATCTGCAATATGGCTGGAATAAATGCCTTTAGCGTTGTGACAGCATCCCCCTCAAATAAACATTGAAGGATGCAGGTCTGGAACTAGTGATCTAATTTTAGACTCCTAGAATTACGTGCAGAACAGTGACAATCATTGAATAACACTGCCAGCTGAAACTACTTGACTTAGTGAGCCTTTCAATTAATACTGTATCTTTTTTCACAGATAAAAAACCTTTTTTTTAAAAAAAAAAGTCTAGCTCTGTCTCATAGATTGTACAAGAATTAGCAGTATTCCAAATAAATGTTTAAAAAATATTATGTTCTGAATCTCTTGCAGAAACAAGCAATCACCCAAAGGTTCAAACATACTGTTTTCCAAATACCATTTGATTCTGCTTGGATTGCAAAAACACCGAGAACAAACAAAACAAGATCAAAGACAGAGTCCACATTGCAGAAAATCTCAAAATAGCAACAGAATTCTCAGAAGCAAGAAAGAAAAGTCAAACAATAGAAAGCAACAAGGACGTAACTTGGAACAAACCTACAAATGAGGCTTTTTGTGTATCAGCAACAAACATCTTACTTGTGTTTTCCCCCCAGTAACATTATTCCAGCCCATGCTGAAACAAGTCTGGATTCAGTGCAGCTCACACCAGGTGCATCAAGAAATCCAGAGGAGGAGGAAAAAAGGAAAATTATTTTGTTGGCATTATCATCAGGAGTCTTATAGCTATAAACATAGCACTTTGCTCACTTTTGTATGAGAAGTTAACTCAGTAGTTACCATTCAGGAGAAAACACCAAGATTACCTTCCTTCCCCTTTCCCCACCCCAGTTTTGCAGCAATCTCTGCAGGCCCACAGCACGGACAGGTTGCTTTACAAAGTTTTGCAGAGAATTAAAAGGCAGCTCAGTTACCGTTCAGCTGACAGGTTTCCAAGAGAGCCGTAGAACAAGACGGGGTGTGCAGTGCCATGGCTGAGAGTGGCCAAACTCCGTGTGTGCCGGGTGCAGGGATCCTCTGCTCCCCCCGACCTGGCTGCCAGGTCACAGCACCCTGGCACTCCCCCACCTGGTTTAGGCTACAGCTTAAAGACACCTGTTAGGATTTTAAATTAGGCCAATTAATTCTAACTGGGGGAGGGTGTACTCACATCAGCCACAGTCTGACCATTAGAAATAGAAACAGGTGGGAGCCAGTGAGTAACAAATCAGCTTGGGGTCAATAAAATCTATCTATAGCCTTGTGAGTTTGGGGCAAAACTCTCATCTATGGGTAAAAGGGTTAAAATAGTTGTAAACACAGGGCTCAGGGGAAAAGGCCCTGGGTATATGTTAGTCAGTCAGTCAAATTAAATAACTCCAGTAAAGCAATGCAGGGGCTCTGCAGTACCCAGTGCTGGAACACACTCACTGAGCCCGAGCCCGTCCCAAGGAGGAAGGCTTTCTCTGCAGCACTTGGGAACACAAACACACTTTGCAGTCCAAACACTCTTCAGACACACAGCCCAGCATCAAAAGCACCAGCAGAACAAAAGAAGATGGAGAACACAGGATTTTCATTTCAGCTATGAAAAATATAGCGTTAGTGACTCACACAAGTCCTTTTCTCTTTGAGTGAATGCTGTAAAGAATAAGCAGCAGTTCAGTACCTAGAGCCATGGACCTACTGATTAAAGTAATGAGTCTTTGTCAGTGCCCTGAAGCCCCATCAGCTCCCATTTGTGCTGATCAGGATGCAGAACCAGAGAGCTGAGAACCTGAACTGCACTTGAATGGAAAAAACTTGGCAACAGAGCAGGCAAAGGGTTAAATGCACAGAGAAAGTGCACAGACATTGAACTACTTTGTCCCAGGAGGCTGACACGCACCCCAGAAACCTTCACTGTTCTGTACCCCAATACCAGTCACCTTCAGTTTTCTTTTCTTTTAGTTAGAGATGACAGGCAGTTCACAGACACTTAGAGCGACATCTTCAAAGCTCTGTTTAATTTTCTATGTCTGAACAGTTCCATGGCCCACTTTTTAATTGCTGCATCTAATAGAGGTGGGAAGGTAGATGTAAAATGCCAAACTTTATGAGGCAGTGAAGCCTGTTCAGTTCCCTATTGTTTTGCTATTTATTTTTACAGTGGAATAGCATAGTTTGTGGTACTCCATCCCACCATGGGCATTCAGAATAATTTTCTTTAATACAGCATTCTCAAAAGAACAGACCCATCTTGCATTTTAAAACACTTTATTTGCTGTTGTTTCATTATGTACCCCTAGAAGGCTGGAATGGAACAATATGACAAGCCTCTCAAACTCCTGGGAAAATTACTTAAATCAGAAGGAGCCTGGCCACTGATTTCTTATATGCTCTATTACAGAATACATCTAACAATTTGATTTTGCAGGACCAGCACAAACTGGTCTGGATGGAATTTTGAGACATTAAAGCTGGAGAAAAAGGAGTAAAGAAATTAATATTTTAACAGAATGACTAAACATTGTCTTTCATATAACAAAACTTAAATTTAGTATCCTGAAAAAGGCCAAGGTTCCCCAAAGCACAGGAAGGATCTAGGAGCACAAGTGGCACAGCTCAGCCTTGCAGCTCACGTGTACAGCTGCAGTGACTGCTGTCCATGTAGACACATAGAACTACCTTTAAACTCAGTAGCTCAGAACATTTCGAGAACCATGTTATGGCAGCAATTTCAGTGGTCATTTTTTCCACAGGTGATGACCACAGACACGTTCTGCTGGCTTGTGTTTTATTATTCAAGAGCAGGATAAATAAGGGATCCTTTTCTTTCCCTTTAGTTTTCCCCATCAGATGGATACTGTCTTCAAACCATCCAAGTTCAGCTATGTGCAGAAAATTCCATGCAAATCTCAGCATCTAAAACTTCATTCCCTCCAGAAACAGGCAAGAAGTATTCTCTCCCCTTTTGAAAAACTGAGAATAGAAGTTTTAATTTTTATATGTAAAACTGCATGCACATACAAGTTTCTCATTAAATATATCTCATTCTAGTCTAGAAAAAGCATTTGGGTCCGGGCTCAGGATAGGTTTTATGGCTCTAAAGCAAGACCTCTGTAGAGAACAGATATATTCTATCAAAATTGTAACTCTGGATAAAGAAAGAACCCTGCTTGGCTCTGCCTTGATTACCTGCACTATATCATGAAATGACAAGCTAGCATTTTCTGCAAGTGAATCATAAGATAAAATATTTAGCCTTTTGAGGGAGCTGAAAACCAAAATTTCCAGAGAAATATCCCAACTATTAGGGCATAGGGTACCTCATCCCTTTGTTCTATTTGGTCTCATGGATCTCTTCTCATTTCAAGCATCTCCTTAATAAAAACAACCCAACCCAAAGGACTGAAAGTATTGATGAGTGCCATTCTCAGCAAGACAGGTGGCTTTCAGCTTTCTCAGACAGGAAAGAAAAACAAATTAACATCTTTCACACCCTAAAAAAATACACAACTTCCTCTGTACAGGCAACAGTGGCCAGCACCTACCCCTCATTTTCCACATTTTAGAAGAAAAACAGACAGAGCTTCTTCCTTACATGCATTTTTCTCATGTCTCCTCTCAAGCAGGTTTTACCCAGCATATTGGTTTTATGTAGGGTAGTGTGGTGGTTTTGGCTTTAGGCCTGAATTTAGCAGGCCCAAAGGATGTGACATAGATCAGAAGGGACAGGCATCACCTGACTTAAGCAACCAAAGAGGTATTTCATATCATGTGGCATCATCAAGAAGTGTCAAGAGGTATAAAAAGAGAGAGGAGGAGGAGCTTCTGTCTCTTTTGGGTTTTGCCTCTACCGAGATCAGGCCTTGCCACCATCCCCGCTCTGCTATTCAGGGAGGGGAACATTTTCTTGTTGATTTCTCTCCTCTTTTGCTGGGATTATTCTTTGGAAGAGTTTTTGGAAGGTTTTGTGGGGTTTGGATGGTTGGAATCTGTGTTATTTGTTTGGGTGACTCGGTAGTTATTGTTGTTAGTCTGGTTTTCTTTTCTCACATTTCTATATATACTGGTATTATATTCTGGTTTTAATTGTCTCTCTTTTGTACAATATAAGAAGCTTGTTACTTCAGTTTTGGGGTTTTTTTCTCTCCCTCCTTTTCCCTTGGTTGGGGGGGACACCCTTTCTCTCTGTGTTGGGCAGTTGGAATTTTGGCAGCTCAAACCAAGGCACAGAGACAAAGGTGTGGTGATGATGTGGGTGCCATTCTGGCACGCTGCAGAATGAGTTTATACCTCACAACTGTGCATCCTCTGTGCTCATTACCTACAGCATAAACTCCTCCCTAAGCAATTGCCTTTAACATTCTAATTTCCCTCTAATTTCTATAACCTTGAATTTTCAGTCTTCCTTCAGAGCAGGAGAAAGGACCCACATTCCTGTATTTCTCTTTCAAAGGTTAACTGCAAAGTAAAGCATAGCTGCAGTTCCACAGCACTGCAGGGGGGGAAACAACAAGAACAAATGAAAATAAGAGCTGGGAATAAGAGGAAATCTCTTAATCTAGTTTAGCTTGTTTCATCTTTTCCCCTGCTGCCCATGAAGAAAGCGATCACCTTGGGGGAAAAAAAATAATAGTTCAATAATCCCAGTTTATTCCTGGGACAGAGAATGAATCCCTAAGCTATTTCTTGTCAACTGGATGCCAGTAGACCATTGCCAGCCAACCTGTGACTAATGTAAGGAAATGCAGGTGCAGCAATCTTCAGCCAGCAGGCACCAAGGCAAGACAGGCTCACTGCTCTAGAAAGTCTCTGCAGAAAAACATGTGCATCCTTTCACTCAGAAAAATGGTGAGGAAAAAACAGACTGCATAAAGCTTACAGTCACCCTTCCCATGCCTAGTCAGATGCTGATCTCTAGGGATACTGGGCTCTCCCCTTCCTGTTGCCCTTATTTCTAGCATTTGCTCAAATATGTGAATTGAAGTTATCTCTATTATATGGAGACTATACTATGGTCATTCAGTTTAATCCCTGAGCATGGGGCTTGAGGATTTTGTGTGCATACACATATCACCTCTCAAAACTCAAGCTGCAAATAATTATTTTTAAGAGTAAGAGAGCCTCTGTTTCAACAGACTAAAATTGTGAAATCTGTTGAAGTCTAATTTCTTTAAATATTTAGAGATACATATACCAGCTGCTAAGATCTTGTTCTAGCACTAATGAACAATTATGATAATGTAGGGGGGACTCTACATTTACAGATTTCAGGTAACAAGTTTTAGCTGTTGATGTTCACAGTACAGTTTCTCCCAGGACCTGGAATGTTGTAGCTGTTCTGTTACATGAGGTATCTTGATCCCCTGCCACAACCCCTTTGCAAAACATCTGTTGCTTATGCTGGATCAGTAGCACATCCCAGGAAAGTATTTCCAGTGCTGATCCCAGTACTAGCATTAAGAATCATGGTCTTCTACCACAGAAAATAGTATTCCTTTCAGTCATCTCCTGATTTGTTAATGCATTAGCACTGTTGAAGTTTTTTTTGTATAGCTGTGAGGGTAGAATCTCTTTTGTTACTGTTCTTACAGGTGAGGTTTTCACAATTACACATCTTCAAGATCTGGGGGTTTAAGGGGCACTCAGAGCATCAGTGTAATACTCCTCCACGTTCTTTGTGTTTCTCCAACTGCCACCAATGCTATTTTGGTCTTTGTAATTAACTTATGGCCCCAGTCTTGGACTCTCCTTGCCACCTTGAAGCAAAAACACAAAACCATGAGGAAAACATCACCAATGGAATGCAGAAAGTCTGATTATTCTGACAATAGGAAGTTTAAGATTGAACTCTTATATAATCTATACCCGTTGTAACAATTCTACACTGATTCAAATTCTATTATCTAGGCAGTGATAGGGACTCATAAGTATTATCTAAGCATCATTATTTTAGCATTTCAATTGTTTGATTTCTTAAGCAGCTCCATATGCAGAAAATCTGCATGTGGAGAAAGCCATGTGTATACATATATATATATATGTATATATGGGTACACACACATCCACACTAGTTTATCAAACATGAATGTTATAAAACTTCCTAAAAGCACAGCAGAAGCCTGTCAGTCAAATAGCTGGAAAAGATAGATTTTGATATTTTCCCCTCACTAAATATGAATACATTACGTTGAGACAAAAATAATAATGCCTTGCTTGGTTCATGTTTTATGCAAAAATCAGTTTTGGTAGATGAGAGAGTTTCATCTAAGAAGTAGATTTAGTGAGATAGCTAAATTCTCTTCCTAACTTCTAGACTTAAATAACCCTGTGCACATTCTCTTAAACTCCCTACATCTCCTCTAAAATACCAGAGAAAAAAAAATCTACTTTTAGAAGACTTCTCGAAAGCCTCAGGTAGAATGACTAGAGAGAAAGACTACATATTTATTTGAGGTTCAGCTTGATTGTCCCTGATATTAACAGAGCATAATCATGTTTGGAAACAGCTGGCAACTTCCATTACAGCTGTGCCTAAATTACTCTCGTGATTGCTCCTCACAACCCATCCAGAGGACCTTGCACTGAAGTAGATTGGGAGAGTCCATGTTACAGCAGCTCTGCTTCAGGGACACTCAGAAGGAGGCAACAATCACAGCAGCCCTTACTCAAGTTCTCATGGGTTCTGCCCTTTGATTGGATACAAAACATAAGACACTAGGAAGCAAGCTTTTCTTTTCTTTTTCAATGTCAGTGTTCATGAATACCTAATAGGAAAGACTTTGCATCTTTTTACACCATTACGATAGGAATAATGTTTTGTATGCATATTCACTTCCACTGGGAAGGTGGAAAAAAGATCCACAAAAAAGCTCATTCTCTTCCATTAACATGAGCTTTTTAGTATGTTTTCACACCATTTGGGATTTTTTTTTCCTAAAATCTCTCTGACTATATAGGTGGTTTGCCTGAAACAAACCCCTGCTGTGAGGATTTTACATGAGAAGCTGAGTATTTCTGAATCCTTTCTATCTTGTGCCCTTTACCTGCACATGTGAAGAAAACACAGCTGCTAAAGTACAGAAGAATCCTTCCCCACCACACCCTGCTGCTGACCCACAGAGATATGACCACCTTTCTGTCTTCATACAAAAAGAAGCTGAACCTCTGCTGTCATTACTCAACCCCAGGTGACTTCTTGTACATGCTCAGGTCTGAATCCAACCATTTCCATGGGAGCCAAATCAAACTCACCATTACAGAAGGAGAAAATGGTGCAGTATGCAAGCAATATAAATTTAAAAATATATCCAGGCAAGGGGACACCTTTCAGTTTCAGGACTGTATGGTATTTTGCAGAGTAGGGCTGAGTACACCATGGAAGTGCATACTAGTAATATTTGAAACAAAGAAGTTCTACAGGGAACAAGACAAAGAATAAGCTTTCAGCATCTTTTTCCTGTGTGTTAGAATATGCAAGTTACAATAGATATCATCAGCTCAAACTTTGAAAAAGGGTAACAGTTTGATTACTCAGATAATTTCTAATCTTTCTGAAGAACAATACACACAATTACTTTCATGACTACAAAACATAGAATTACTTCTCTCTCCTACTACAATATATCAAAGTCAAGGACAACATAAGACAAAAATACAACTTTCCTTAACCTTCTTTTTTAAAGCTCCTAAAACTTACTGTTAACAAATCCTGATGTTGACATTTTGATATCAAATGAGCACATAGGAAAAAGCACATTGTAAATATTCACTTGGCTGCTCTGCTAATTTTTCTCTTTCATGATTATTTCTTGAGGAGTAAAAAGAGGTTGCTACCTCCTTATCAAAATGGGATGGTGGCTTTATGACAATTCTTGTCCCTTTTCTTTATATTTTACACTGTAAGATTACAAAAAAAAAGTTCAACATGCTGGCTATATGCTAGTCCTGAGACAAGTGCTGCACTGGTTCTTTATCTGGTATACAACTGCAAGGACAGGCTTTTCAGTTTTCAAGTCCAGAGGATTCTAGCTCTGAATAATTAAGTTATCATAGCAAACAAGTAGAAATCTATGCAAATTCAGTCATTGTAGGTTCTCACTGTCCCTGAAATATCATAGAATCTGTCAAGGTCACACACACAGTGAACCCACAGTAGCAGAAATCAAAATGAGAAGGCGTTCTCATTGGTTGTTTGGTTTTTGTTGGTTTTTTTTTTTTTTTAAAGAAACTCCCCACTGGTGCAAAAATGTTTAATCTAAGTATTTTTTTTAAACTGTAGAGGCATACAAACTATATTTTCCTCCCCTCTATAGTCAGAGGAATTGAAACAGCACCTTCTGCCCTCTAAGGTTTCTCAAACTATCCACTAAGCCTTCTTTCATGTTTATCCTTACCTGGAAAGCAGCAAGTAAAAGAGCTCAAGAGATTTAATGAAGGAGTTTTGAGTTCTCCTGCAGAGAAGGAAGAGGATGGAGTCAGGGTGTTTGGCAGAGTTCATGTGTCCTGCCAGGTAACAGTGACAGAAGGCAGCACTGCCTGATCCAGTATCAGGCCACTCATCCTCCCTCCACAGCAGCAGCACAGGAGACATCACAGGATGTGTCTGAGCAAGAACCAAATAGGCCAAATGGAAAAAAATTCAGAAAAAACCTTTCAGTTTTGATATGTGTGATTTGTAGGAGTGTATAATAAGAGGAAAAGATAATGAATGAAATGGAAAACAGAATCACATTGAAAAGTTATAATTTATGTGAAAGGGGTTTATTTGAGCATTATATGATGATTTTGATTATTGCTTTTCTCCACATTCTGCCTAGGTCAAGGGTTTTTTAAGAAGGTAAAAGCTACTCTAAAACAAAAAGCTTGAAAGGACTTCATTAAAAAAAATTAAGGAAACTCCATCAATATGGAAATCCATTAATTCACCTTTAAAATTAGTCATTTTAACATTTCTAATATGTGCACCTTTTCACCAAAATAATTTGCTGGGGTTTCCCAATTTCAGAGGTAATGTCGGGTACTTGTGGAATTCCAGTACTGAGTGCATATACTTTCTGTCACACTAATGTTGCTGGGTATTACCTGAAGTTGTGGATGCCCACATAGCCCAAGAACCATTGTCTTATTTTTGGAGGAAGGGCAATTCCTATAAAAACTGAGGCAAAGTCCTAGCCCAGCAGGTGTGAGCAGCACCATCAGCACACAGCACTATCCAGGTTCCATCAGGTCCTGGTTCTTGCCGAGATATGTTCTCTGTGTTTCCACACAGATTTCTTGTGCCAGGTGTGCCAATACAAAGGGAGCTTTTCAAGGTTCAAAACTTAAACAGCAAAATTAAGGTCAAGTCATAAAAAACCCAACCACCACACAGATGAAAAACTTTATCTCAAGGTAAAGAGCAGCAGCCAGAAAATCTTAAAAGACAGAGATCACAAGAGATGACCCACAGCTCTTCCTAGTCCTGACAAATGCTAAACAAGTACCATTAAAATTACAAAAAGCACTTTGAGTTTGTTGTTTGTTGATGTTTAGTGGGTTTCTTTTAGTGCATTTTTTTGTTTTCAGGTTTTGCTTCCGAACGCACCTGCACTTTTTCTGCTTTTCTTCCTTCACAGGAGCTAATGAAGTCCATTCCAGCAAACAACTGGGCATTCTGTTTCAAAGCAAAAGTATTCTTCTGGCTCTGCCATGATTTTTTTCTCCATGTCATTGCCAATCTCTGTCCAGATCCTCTGATGTATCCTTGGCAAGGTGCTCAGCTCTGCAGGAGCCATGCCTGTACGTCTCCTGCACAGCAGAGGTTCTAAACACGGCAGCGAACTGGGCAAACGCACCACATCCTACTTGTTTCTGGCTTTGTAAAATGTTAATGGAGTCAGAAACAAGGAGCTTAAGCAATCAAGGAGTCAGAAAACAAAGCTTTAGCCATTTACTTCAGAAATTAAATATACTTCACCTCTAGTCTCTCTAGAGCTAAAAAACATAGGTGAGGGGGAAAAGGCTGTTAAAAATTATGTCTCATCAGGCAAAATGACTTTTATGAAACCAAGACCAAAAAAACTGAGAACATTTAAACTGACTGCCAAACCCACAGAACGGTGATGGTTTACACCCATCAAAAATTTGGTCACAGATGGTTTCTGGTTTGCCACACCTCTGCCTGCAGAGAAGCCTCTGCTGCAGTATGCATGAGGAATGCACATTGTCCCAGGAGAGGCAGAAATCCAGTCACTCAGTGGTTTTTGTTGGTTTTTTAAAAAAAACATTTTAATTTCTTTCATGTTTTTTTTCTTTGAAAATATTTGTAGTGAAATAATGATTGTTTTATTTAATACTGCAGCTTCATAATTACAACTTTTAAAACAATGCACTTATTCTCTGGAGAATCAGAATAATTGTGTATGTGAGTTCTACATTTATAAAATATCCAGCCACATCTCTAAAAAGGCAAGAGGGATTTGTGGATTTTTTTATTAAATGATTTGTACAAAGGCAGCAAAAAATCACTTATGTACTTTGTGTAGCAATAATAATCAGCTCTTATGTAATCCAGCATGGAAACTGTGCATGGATACTGGCACAGCAAATTAATCAAAGGTCTTTGTGGGCCAGATGAGCTAAAGAAAGATCCAGTGATGCAAAGACTGTGGCCAGCTCAGAAATCCCTACATCTATAAAGCAGGTCTCCTGGTGTGGGGCTGGTGAGAATACCCTACCTTGTTCTGATCATGTACCAAGAGAAAAGTCAGAGGGTTCCTGTCATTCTCCTTCCCAGCATCTAGGAAAGAAATCCAAGTGTCTGAACCTGGGGATATCCCTTGTGTCTGCAGAAGACACCACACACCTGATGCACAAGTTTGCACCTGCTATTAGGGAAAGACTGAGAAAAGCACAATAGGAACAATTTTCTGGATGCCAACCACAAATAGGTTTTTGCCTGACAGTGCAAACATCACAGGGTTTTGGGGTCCCTCAAATTCCTTCTAGAAAAGGCATTTCTAACTTTACAGAGTGCTCTCCCGCCTTAAGCTGAGAATGATCCCTTTTGAACAGTGCTAAGCAATGCCCTTGCAGAATACTCAGGACAAAGATGGGCCTAAGACCACAAGCTCCTCTCATTCACAGAACCTGTGCTAATTAACCCGTAGATACTGTGTATTTCCACACTGCTAGAACTGCAGGAGATCCATCAAAGACTTTGTCCAGCCTTTTACAACCCAAAATGCCTCCCTCAGAATAAGCATCTTTGCACCTCAGTCTGTATTTCTTTAGGGCCCATGTGACACAATCGTGTAACAGATGGGAAAGGGTTTGTTGGTTTTCTTTCTTCCAGCACTACACTCAAAACCTAAGGCATCAGGCAGCAAAAGAGATGGAGTGAAATTATCAGGGCCATCCCTTAATCAGCACTGATAAACCCATTCGGACCCAGAATGCCTCTCTGTGGAAGTACAAGGAGAATGTTAGCATACTTATATTGTCTCAGATTTTTCTACAACTTGGATGCCCAATCCATTGTTTTTCCAGATCATGGAGCATGGTCTGCTTATTCAATGTCTTATATTAAGATAAACTAGCTAAGCAAACTTGACCCAGTTAGGAGCATTATCAATACTGAACACTGCAGAATTCCTTCATGCATCTTACAGGTGTTCTCCTGCCAGTTCCATCTAAAAGCACATTCCTTTGCATGGTCCCTCTTCCTCCCGTTACAACCATGTTGTGTTCCTGGTCATTAATTGGAGCCATCTTGTCCATGCAATATCAGCAGCATTCTTTGCTTTTAGGAAAAGTATTACTGATTTGGTGCTTGATTGGTAAGTCTATATAACCTTTATATCAAAATAATTCCTATTTTAAGATTAAAAAAAATCTTCATATGTTAAAGAGAATACTGGACATTCCTTCTCTCTGATCCAGCTGGGCTCTCTTTCCTCCAGAAGAGAGAAAGAACAACTCCACAGAATTTTGTCTCTCTTCCTTTCTTTTCTCACTCATATCTCTACAGATATATCTCTCTTGTGCACATTTTTTAAAGTAATAAAGAATTGTTTCCATTCTCAACAATGCTAACATTGGCAGTAAAAGCATGTATTGGTGCACCTCTGACTACTCTCATCCTTCTCCTGGTTAAAAGGTAGAATTCACCAGAAAATTCATGAACTTGCAACAACTGCTCTTATTGATCTGGAGACTGCTGGAACCATCAGAACATGGGCACTTGGGCTCTCTAATTCAAAGTTAAACTTTGCACTTCATTGTATCCCAGCTTGCTGAGCAGTGCTGTGGTGTTCAGACCAGCCTGGGTCTCTCACAAGCTCATGGCAGAAAACAAAAGTCACACTACTCTGTTACTAACTCTATAGTAGTAGCAGTGATCTTTTTCACGCTCCAATTTGTGTTTTATGTCTCCTTGGTTCAGCACCTGTGCACCAGCCCAAAACTCAAAAGAAAAGTGTGTCTGTGTGCCTACAATTTTCAGTCTATGACTGAATGACTAAACAACTGCCAGCTTACTTTTGTACATCATGACATGGCAAGCTTGTCATTTGAAAGCAATTTGGGTACTCAGTGAACCACAGTACACTTTCTGCCAGCTCATGCATAGCTCAGGTAGTGTGTCAAATTATACATTACAACTAACCATGGTACCGCTCATTTATAACATCACATTGCTTATGTCAGGTTACATTGTGTCAAGGCATATCATTTTCTACAAAGGAAACATGTCAGACAGAATTGCAATGATAACTTCCATTCTTTTTATTTCATTTAATACGAATGGTCCATGTATAATAGCACCAGTGACCTCCCCCTTCCATTTCCATCTCTGAGGACCTCTCAGAGATTTCTGTTTTCTTTATACAAATGCTAGAATCAAATGTTTAATTTCTCATCTCAAAATGTATGCTGCCAGTTTAATAAGGGCCTTGTCATCCAGTCCCTCAGGGATGTCTCCTGAAAGAGCAGGAATTCAAAAAGATATTTTATTACTTCAAATCAATCACACTAATATTTTCTATTCTATAGTGCAACCATGCTTCATTTGCAGCACTTTGCAAACAGTAGTTTTTCAAAAGAGCATCCTGAAGAAAAGTCTGACTTACAAATGTGTCAGGGCAACTGCCCTGCTTTATTTGATTTGCTCTGGAGCAATATGACTACAAGCACACTGCCTGAAGCCACCAGAGGTGTGGATTTGGTGGAAGATCTGAGAACTTGTACATGCCCACCCTGCACATTGCAATTTTCCATATTTAGTTGCTCATTAATTTTTCCTGCACCTCGTTAAATTGCCAGGACATTGAATAAGGGACCAGTTTTATACTGTGCATCTGGAACAATGAGGTGTAATTTGAGTACCTGCCACATTGTAATACACTAACTTTGTACTGCTGGAGGTACCAGACCAGGAGACTGTGCACAGCTTGCTTGCAGTAGACATCTGCCCTAAATTAACCACACACATAACCTGTTTTCTCCTTCATCTTTGGTATAGAGGTTACACCTGCAGCCAGGCTGCATCTATCCTTAGGCTGAAGGCCCCGTTGTTGTAAAGTATTAGAGGGGGAAGTGTGGCTCCAATTAAGCTTCCTCCTTAAGGTCTGTCTCATCTTGAAACTCAGCAAAGAGCTTCTTAATATTATGCAACTGCTGACTCCAAAAAGGAGTGAGAGACCTGTGCAAAAAGCAGTTGCCATTACCTTGGATGGGAACCCCAAAGGTGTAATGAGGGCTCCACAGCCAGCATTTCTTTTCTTCCATGTGGCACACCTGTCATCCCAGCCAGGGCACCTGGGCACTGTGCTAGTGAGTGTGTGGGAGAAATCCGTGCAAAAATGAGAGTCACTGCCATCAACTGTATTTAAGATAGCTATCGCCTTAATTTTCAGTAAGGTCTTGCACAGAGTTCTGCTACATTAATTTCATACATAATTGCCTAAAGCCTCAGACTTTGTCCTCAGTATGCTTATTATGCTGACAACTCAATAAATTTCCCACTTGCAGTATTTTCCAGTAATACATAAATTTTATCTCTCATGAAATCATACTGTGAAGAATCAGAGATTACCGCTGTTTTTATCTAACTGTAATAGGACACAGCATTCAAGTAAAAAATACAGAGTTTATTACAGCTCAAATATTAAATAGTTTCATTGTTTAGAAGAAATATATTTTCTGTACAAAGTTAATTCTACAGAATTGATTCTTTAATTAAGGCCCTGATGCTTGTTCATCCAACCAGTATAATAATTATTCTTAGAATACTAAAAAATTAGTATTTCTGCTGAACAATAGGGAAAAAAGACAGCTAAAAAAACTAAAAAAGTCTGAGAAACATTCCGGTTTTGCTCAAATAGTACAATAAGGAAGATGTATATGGCACTAATTTTTACACCTATCACTTGACCACAGTATACTAAATGCATTCTGTATTTATAGAAATCACTTTTCATCCAAGTAAGAGTCCAAGAGTCAGAAAATAGGAAACATTAAAACTTACTTTTAGAGCTCCAACTAGTGAATATTTGGGTCTACAGTCACATTTTATAAATAAAAAATTAAATGCAACTTACATTAGATATATTTTTATAATTTTGTATATATATGCACACAAAGACACCACTGCAGTCAAGACCACAGAATATAAATCATTTGGAGGACTTCATCATAAAGTGAAAATTTGAAATTACAGCACACCAAAGCAAGACCTATGCTTTTGAATGCTTTTCAGAAAGATTAGATGAAAATATTAACATAAAACTGGGACTAAGTATTTCTTTGTTCATCAAAAGAGGTTTTTTTCTACACAACCACAATAGGTACAGGTTTATAAGAATCATTCTTACAAAACAACAAGAGATCAACACTTCCCCAACTTTAGAAGTCTTTAAGTAAATAGAGAAATGAGAGGACAATAACTTTGGACAAGATACTCTCAAAATGAAACCTGCATCCAACATTTGGAGATACTTGCTATATACCAAGTCTCAACAGGTGTCTTGGCAGGAAAACACATGCTTGTAAAAACTGCATTCACCTATGCAGGGAATGAGAATGAATTTACATATAGTTTGTACATTCTGAAACGTTTCCATTGATGCTGCCACATTGCTCACAGAGTTAGCTAACGTCAATATCTATGTAATGATTGTATTTGTATTCTGGGTTGTCGGAGGAGACCAGACCGAGAAAGAATTACAGGCGCCGGGCAGATGAGGACACGGAGGCCCGGGACCCCGGGCAGCGCGTGCAGCGACAGGATCGGGACCATGAGGCTTTCCGGGTGGACACTGTACCCTTAAAAGATGGCTACGATCCAAGTTTCTTCTTCCCACAATACCCCTGGAATTTTCCCACACACCTCGTTCTCCCTATTGGTCCCCTTGCCGCTCCTCCCTTCCCTCCTCCCCTTCATTTGCATGCACCCAATGGAGTGCGTGACTCCTCCCTGTCTCCTCCCCATCTCCGCCCCTCTTCCCCGCCCTCATCCGGGAACTTTGTGCGCACCCCCTTATAAGCAAGTGCGCTCCATTAAAATGATGCTTTTCCTCGTGGACTCTCACCTGGTGTGGATCTGTTCCGGCCGGAGGGGTCACCGGGCCAGGAGCGGGAAGAGCTGACCCCAGCTTCTAAGGGGCATGATCCTAGGGACCGCTGCCGCCTGCGGCTCACTGCATTCCTAGCCTTGCTCCTGGGAGCGTGAAAAACCCCTCCACTATATTAGTGGAATTATTCATCCACTGAGAATTGGCGCCCAACGTGGGGCTGGAATCCACCACACCGAAGCACCTTTAAGCTGCGACGACAGGGAGGCCCTGCAGTCATCAGTGGACTTCAGAGGAAGCGAGTGGAGCAGAGCACCTTGGCATTTATTCAGCTTTTGGCTGCTAATCCCTCGTTTCGACGTGGGACCAAAGGACTGTCTTCGAAGCCTACCTTTACCCTAGGTAGGTAGCCCTCTGAGGCATACCTTGCCCCCTATCACCCTTTATTCCATTTATTAAAAATGGGCGGGACTATCCACTGAGACTGGGTACCCATTAGGAGATGCACAGTGCCAGGTTTGCAGAACCTGCAACCACACAGGACTAAAATGAATTCATCATCATCATTGAACATATTTCTACAGTCTACAAAGCAGACATTCAGACTGGAGGCTTGGTATCTCACATTAGCAGATACTTAAAGTAGCATAATACAATATTTTATACTAAAAACTTTACAATAACCTGCTTTCAGGACTCTGTTCTGCAGCATTAAGGTGGAGGTAGTAGCTCACCTCTCCAGACCCTCATGAGCATTAACCAATTAATACTCACAAACATTTAGACACAAACCTGAAAACCCTTAACATGCCCCTGGGAAGAAGCAGCCATGGCACACTGGGAGCAGGGTTTGTTCAGGATGCCCTGAACGCAACCCCACAGCCATGTGGGCCTGACTGAAAGGAAACACTGAAAAAGCAGCCACTTGATGAAAAAGCTTTGTGGAAAATTATTACTAGCCAAACAATTCATATTTAGAGAGACTGAGAATGGCAACTCAAAACTCTTGAGAGGTTAATCTTGCAGCCTTAACTTTTTTTTAAGAGGTGCCTACATTTCCTTAATGAAATTTTCTTAGCATCACATTCCCCACCCCCAGAGCGAAAGAGTACAGGGTGCCCACCATTGTGGCCCACAAACAGGGGCAACACAGCCCCACCATCCCTGAGCAGTACCAGGCTGGCAAGGGGCTCCCTCAGGACCCAAGCCCTGGAGAGGCAGCTCCAGGCATAGGGCAGCACCCCCAACCAGCAGGACAACCCCGAGGTCTATTCATGATCCCCCCTACAGCACAGCCCCGTGGGGAGGGAAACAACAGCCCTAGATAATAGAGCCCTTTCAGCTTACTTGTGCCACCAGGGATTTTGATTTTTAAATCAAAGAGCTAGGAAAAGAGGGAGGCTCTTTTGGGGCAAAATGATGTGTTTCATCCAAATTGCATTCTGAGAGATGGCTGACTCACCTTCACCCGCAACATTCCTCATAAAAACATTCAGCCTGAGACAGAGAGCCTGCACAGAAAATCTAAGCCTGAAGGGTTAAAGTCATAAGCAGTGGACAACAGAGTTTGAAAATAGAGTTCAGCCAAGTATCAAAACTAGCTTCTGCTGTGGCATTAAAAATAATGAGGAATGGGCTCATTTCTCTAAGAAGGGTTATGCAAAATAACATCTTTCATAGCACCACACTGCTAAAGAAACCCTGTTTCAATTCTGATTACGCCAGTGTGGCTTTCATGTAATGCCACTGCTCCTGATTTATTCTGGTTCAAGGGAAAAATGAACCTATCTGTGTGTGTCTGGGCCTTTTTGTTACTGAACTATATCAGAAAATACATCAAAGCGTAAGGACCATATCAGCCTGTCAGCTTTCTTCTCAAAAGCCAGAACAGTGCCTAAACTTGCAAAGAGCTTCCAGCTCAACAGAATTCCTTTTTTTCATATCAGGCCTTGACTCTTTTCTGGTGTCCTCAGCAGGGTGTATGATACACCCACTTTGTGTGCAGTTGCTGTTTGTACCAACAAAACCAGCCATAAAGCTGGAGTGCCCCAGCACTGCACTCCAAGAGGGCAGCAATGGAATCAGGCAGTGGGAAAGTTTGGCTGCAGCTGCTCACATCTCCTGACTGCTGCCTCCCTTAAGCCACTCCAACAGAAATAAATTATTGTAGGACAACACTTACTCCATGAAGTCCCCCTGGCAAAGGATAGGTCATTTCTCACTACACTGGTCAAAAGGAAAGGGTTATGTTTACCACAAAGTAGCTCTGCAGGGGCTATACCCTTGCTGTCGAGTTCCACCAAACCTCCAGCACAACTTCCTTCTTTGAAGAAAGGAGAGGGGCCAAATTCTTTTCTCTTTTTAACTTTCTGAGTAGAATTAAAAGTTTAGTTTGAGCTGAGCTACCTGAAGTAAAAAGCTAGCAGGGAAAAATCTGGACCGTGTCTGAAAAAAGGCAAGAACACTGCTATGAATATATGCCTAAGAGCCTGTAGCTGGATGGATTTTTCTTAAAATTGTCAGACACATTTAACTTTTTATGATACCTTTTGTAAAAGTGTAGCAAAAATTAAAATTGCAATAAAAAGAAATACAGCTAATTTATCATCCTAATAATAGATTGGATTTATTCTGCAACAAAACACTGTTTAGCACCCCAAATACCATGTCATCTTTAAAGGTCATTTTGACTTTGATACTTCAAAAAAAGAAAAAGGTAAAAGGTAAAATTATCTACTAATGCTTTGCTTCTGTGATCTTAAATTTTAACCTTTTCTTGCTATGATCTATAAATGGATGAAGGTTTCTCTATAATGAGCTGGAATTTCAGCAGATTTAAAATAGGCATAGTCCACTGAGTTGAACTGAGCTGTGCCAATTTATGCTTACTGAAGTTCGGGCCCACCATTCATAGTCCTTTCAGCAATTTCTAAATAGCTTGATACATTCTTTCTCTATTAATCCCTATTTCTGTAATGAGCAGCATACCAGAAAGGGTTGAAACTCCATTCAACTGTACCACATATTCCCTAAAATTCTTAGCAACATGAAATAATAGCATGAGCCCAGAACATCCTCAATCTGCCTTAAGGTCTAACAGCTTGAGCTATATGGTTACTTTTAATGCGGTACTTGTTGAAAGGCTACAGCCAACATCTGACACTATCTTTGACTTTCAGCTTGGTCACACTACATGAATTTGCACAACTTTGTGGGATATTTTATATATAATAGGCAGGCTCATGCTTTTCACTAGGAGAGGTAAGCTGAGGATTGCTCCAAAGACTTTGTTCTAAAAAACTACTTTTAAATTATTAAAACTTTTTTTTTGTATGCTTGTTTTCCCAACATATACTGATGTATACTAACCTTACCAGCAATGCATTTGAGCCTATATTTTGTGTTATTTCTTGTTTATTTTTTGGCATGGACCAAACTGTAATATCCATCCATTTCAGTCTTGCCACATGTATCCTAAATGCCATACAAAATAGAACAAGTTGTCTCAAATCTGGATATACTTGCCAGAGTTGATATATTCATTCATATTTTTAGGGTAACATTCATAATGGCAATTCATATTATATTTCTTATCTACTATTATAAGATTATGGTCTAGTAGTGCCTGGAGGTCTCAGGAGTGGCTGGCTCATCATGCACATAGCTCCATATTCCTGGAGAAACCATCCAAAATGAATTTGGGTTATTTAAGCAGCTGCAGTGTATTTTCTAATTTCAGCCTCTGGACTTGCACCGGACGTCATTTGGAGACACAGAGTGTGAGAAGGCAGAAGACCATTTCCCAACAGTGATATTAGCTCATGTTTCTAAAGCAATTCTTAATGCCTCCCAGAATAAATGCCTTTAATGTCTGTCTCAAGAAAATGAATGGACCATGAGTAGAAATAAGACAGGTTTCAACTGAACAAGGAAATTGTACCTGAGTTTGAAGCCATTTGAGACCTAGAAGGATCTGAGAGTTTAGGAATATGCCTCTGATCCATGTTTGTAGTTGGGTAATTGAAACTGTAATTCTGCTGGGTTTCAGCACTCTGTCATCATCTACATTTAATTTCACCCTCTAGGGTGCTCACTATAGTGCTAAAAATCCATACTAATAGGAGACTTTACAGACAATACACTACAGGTGGATGAGAGACCTCAGAGCTGAAACCACAGAGAATTTTGGAGGAAAGGGAACAATGGAGAAGCTTGTGATATAGCTAAATCACTCAGTGACTTCTGCAAAAGATGTGGTCTGCCTTAACTCTGCTTTTTTTCCCCCCAAAACTGAATAGGTGCTCCCTTGTTCTGCATATTCAACAGATATTGTAGACGTGTCTGTCAGAATCAGACATGTAAGTGTAAGAGAGCAGTGTTTTAATATTTATCTTTAACATTGCTAAATATTTGCAACAGCAACAAAAATGTGAGAGCCTTTCTCCTTTTGCCTCTGATGCTACAGCATAAGAATAGGCTAATATTAGGTTTATATAGGGATTAGAATAATATTAGGATAATATATACATATGATAATTGTATAAGAATGGGCTAATACTGGAGAATAGGTTAGCACATAATTCTTCACGGAAGATCTTCCAGATATACCAAGGGGCATTTATGTAACAGTTGCCTATATATGTAGCACCCACTAAGGTAAATGGCTTCTTGCCCCATCCTTTCCACCAGAGTTCAGGACCACAGATGCCACTGAAAACATGTCCTTCTTTCCCTGACATTCAATCTGGTTTTCTGTTTTTGGACTCTGCTTAAAGCCTCTTGCCTTATTTATTGAGAACATCCATAGCACGAGTAGCACATTGGCAAAAATAATGCTCTTTGTATGCATTCCATATTGCATATGAAAATATTTTTCTGCTACTGAATGAATAGGCAGACCAGCCAGTAGACAGCAACATGGGATAAATACAACCATCAAGTGAAAACATCCAACAAGAGCTAAGGAACTTCCTCTGAAGTGATTGCACTCAATAAAGGTCTCAGCATGCTAAAAGAAAATTTTGTGCTAGTGCAGTAGTGAATCTAAGAAACTGATCTTTTGTAAAGGGTCTTCCCATTAGCAATCTCTCAAGAGAAATCCTCAGAGGTGTTAGGAATCTGTAACATAAACCTGTGCTCAAAATGAAAAGTTTAATCATCTCGTGTAAGGCTTTCCTTGATTCCAACAGTAGCAGAGAACAACAACATCTTCAACAGTTCCTGTTTTCCTCTAGACCCTTAACAAGACCTCAGTCAAATCTAATCCACATCTCCCTTGCTCAAGGCAGTCATAGACATTCTTTGGAGTGACAAAAAAGCCTCAGTAATGATACTGCCAAGTCGAAAGCAAGTTGATGGGTTCAGTTAGTATAAGAAATGCACATGTGTGTTTGAAAGGTTTAAAAGACAGCTAACAGATGCAGATCTGTTCTTAAAATCTAAGTATCTAGTTAAGGTAGAAAACCAGCTTGAGAGCACTATTAGCGGTTTGCCCTTACGAGCTTTATATTTGCCTACCTGCTCAATCATTTACATGCCAAGTATGCACAGACATTTGAAGATTTAGTCCTCAGTCTAGTCTTAATTATATCTTGTTTTCTATTTAAAAGCTTAGTAACATTATTATAAGCTATTCAGCAATTCCAGCAACTGTATACTGAAGGAGAAATTAGAGCCCTGCTGAAGCCAGAGGGAATTCTGCCATGGACTCCTGTGTCTCTGCCAAGGCACTTACCGTGAGCTAAACTGAGGCTGCAGATATTGCTCTGGCAATTTGTAACTACAGAAAAGGAAGCCAGTGGCTAAAATAGAGCAGCAAGTGCAAACACTCATAATTTCAGTTGTTTCTTGACTATGTCATACCACTGCCTACATACCCTTCTAAGAGACACTGCATTACCAAAGTCATTAACAAGTAATTTTATTTCCATTATATGCATGTTTTCATCCAGAAATAGAGGAGAAAGTTAATAAGATCTCTTGCTCACCTACACACATTGCATGTTAATGGTTGCTTTCTTAAAGCTAGACAAAACACTCTGGTACTTATCAATAGCATACTAAACCTACATCAATTGTATGTACACAGAAATACAGATCTAAACTAAACGTCCTCTGCTTTCAGAAAGATGTGAGGGAAATTGGAGTCACAGCACAGATTTCCAGGTCAGGTAGTCTATTTGCCTTCTTATGCTGTGTTAAGAAAACATTCTTGGCATCTTGGAGCAATCTCCAGTGCTAAACCTGCTGGCCAAACCAGCTCAAAGCAATGAGACATGAGGGTATTTACATAAGGCCAGCTTCCCAAATGAGAAAGTGGGAGGTTGCACAAGTCGCTAAAAGAATTTGCTGTCTTGGGGCTGATGCAGTCTGGTGTCAGCTTGTACGGTGTGCAGGGTCTACTCAGCTGCAACTGAGACTTTAAATAAAGGTTCACTTTGCATCTTTGCATGACTGATAAGACAATATGGGTCTTAAAATAATATTTTCCTTTTTTTTTTTTTTTTTGCATATGTCTTAACTTAAGATTCATTCACATCCTTGTGATCACATAAGGTAGCTGGCACAGTTAAAACTGCCAACCCCTTTGGGCAGATATAGAAAATCTCTGAAAAGACTCAGTATCTGCTCAATGCATTATGCAAGTTTAAAACTCAGGTAAATCAGGGTGGACTACTCCAAGCACGGGTCACATCAGACATATTTTCTTCTTGTTCTGATCAAATGGATTCAGACTGTCACAGCCCAAATGCAGAGGTGGCATAGCCTAATTAAAAACATTTCTGAGTATCACAAGAATGACAACTAGAGCCTTAAACAAAGCAAGGTGAAATATATATAATTAAGTAACTTAAGGCTGGCACTACCACACAACAAAGAGAATCAGCCACATGAACACAAATGAAACATCGATATAGGAGAGGAAAAAATATTAGTTAAACAAATAGTTTCATCTGGTGACAAAAGCTAGATACTTATCTCTTCTTTATGTCTTTGCATATCTCTCTTTTAAGTCCCATAGGAAGCAAATCCACAGAATCCGTGAGGTATAGCCACTCATCTGAGGCAAATTCCACCACTAACTATGGAAAGCACCATTTACTGAGCTTAGAGCTGGTCACGCTTCAGAACTGTTATAAAAAACTTGGGCAGGTATTTTTCAATGAAAAGAGTTTGCTTTCTGTGGGAATACACCATTGTTGAAAACCACAGCACCTGAAAACACACCAGTTGATATGAAAAATAAAGTTCCCATCCCCAGTCCCAGCAGGGTCCTTGTGGGACACAGAGCTCTGGCACTTTATGCCCACATCCTCCTGTATGTGCTGCACCATGAAAAGTGCCTTGCTAATGAAACATACATCTCACATGCTCACACACCTCTCATTTCTGCCACACATGTTATATAGCATTCACTTCCCTTTTAAGAGGTTTAAACTATTGCTTGAGGAATCGAGATGCAACTGAGCCGTAGTCAAATAAAGGCTAGTGGCTTTTTTATTATTATGTAGGAACAGTAATACAGAAATATGAAACTGCTATCATCACAAGGAGACAGATTTGACTCCAACATTCTGTCAGGGCTCCTTTCCAGTAGGAATTCCAATGAGGAATGTGTAGTAAATCAAAAACTCATATAGGAAGTTACTATAGTCTACTAAATGGCTCTAGCAGTGTAGGCACAAAAGCTAACCAATGTGGAGCAAAGCAAGTGGTGTATTTTTAGTGTCAGCCACCTTAATAACTGCACTATATGTGTACCTTTACAACCCACATCATAAATTGCTGCAATAAGTTATGTTACCCACACTGTGGAACCAAGTTTCTGGCCATAGTCCAGCTGATGCCTGCCAGGGTCGTTTCCAGATTCCAGTCTGTGAGACCATGTCCCTCTTTCATGCCCAGTTCCCATGGCTGGAAACTGAGCATATGGGTTGGTGCAAATCCAACATGTGCCAGCCTGGCCCCTGAACTCTTTTATTTCATAAACCAGCTTTTTGATGTAACACACAGAGTCAGTCTCTGACACACTTATTCTTTCCCTGCTTGCATGCACCAGGTACAGACTGCCCCACCATTAACAAGTCTTTTACTTTGTATAGTTAAATCTGTCTCAAGAGATTATGGGAATACCCCAGGTCCCAAGACAGCTTCAGAGGAGTTGTTTTACACTACATTATTTCATCATAATTTACAGGATCACAGCACTAGAAATAAAAACAGATATAAATAGGTTTAGGTTTTTCACTATAGCCTTTCATAGAGGCTGGCTAAACTGTTTTTACTTTACCAGATTTCCCATCAGAAACACAACAGGAGCCAGAAGTAAGCAAAGTCCCAGCTGTTCAGTAAATTTGTATTGTCTTGTATCAGATAAGACTGGAAACTCACAAATTCCTAAGAGCCACTGAGTCTTCCCCCTCAAAAAAAACCCCAAACAAACAGAAAAAACCCCAAACCAACAAACAAAAACCCAACCAATGTCACCTTTCACAGATGACCTGTCTACACACTTTGTGGACTTAGTTCCCAGACTTCACTGATCTTGCTGATTGTCATTAAAAATGCGTCTGCTTTCTGCCACCATTCATGGATTGCTGACACCACTGCTATATATTTGTTGAGTGCTCTGGCTCACTGTATTAGTAAACACAAACATTCCAGATTCCATCTGAAATTTTCCACCCTTGCTGCTTTCACAGCCATGGGGTAGCACATGCATTTACCAGTGTAACCATGCAACAGGAGGTTGTTTAGTAACACGTTCCCAAGGAGCCAGGAGCTACAAGGATGAAAATCATTGCAAGTTCTCTCTGAACCAGCTAGACACCCTGGGTTTGAGTCACAAGTAAAGTGGATAGAAAACTTCTGGGACTACTTTTGCTCTCAATCTGTCATTCTTTTAAAAGGATTTTTAAAAAAAAAAACTGTTCAGTGCAGAATACTCAGGGGAAGCTGAATTGTAATTCATTACTGAGGCATCTAGGGTTCGACTGACAGTGATGCAGGCATGCCTAAATAAATGAGATACTTGGAAGACAGAAAAGCAGAAGACATTTTCCTAACTGCTTTTTTTGCACTCCTCATGCAGACCTACTATGCTCAGTGGAACAGATAAAAGTAGAACAGCCACTGGTTTGGCTTCCTGCAGCAGAAAAATGTTGTAAGAAGTCCTGTGGGGTAGCCAGGCACTGGAATGGCCATTTCTAACTTCTTATTAATGATCATAGTACTGATACAAAGACCACTACAGGCAACTGAAAGACTCTGACTGACTAATGGGATTTGGAACAGCCCTGAGTGCACTCACCCCCACAAAGATTTCTGTTGGGAAATCAGGGTGGGTGTAAATGGGAGCTCAGAGCCACTGTGATGAGTGAAGTCCCGCAGCTAAGGAGTTATTTTCATTTTTATTGAAGGACAAATCTTGAGATAAAGATAAAATGCTAGATTCTTTTCATTCATCTTCTGGATAGAGACAGTTTTAAATTACGTTTTTAGACTTTTTTCTCTCACTATTTGATTTCTTTCCTATGCAATCTGAGATTCTTCTATCATAGCACCAAGGATTAGTGGAAAACAGCACATATCTCAAGATTTTTGGTAAAAGAGCTGATGAAAGTGTAGTCATCACTGAGAAGTCCTTAAGGACATCCTTCACCTTCCCCATTTGCATGCAACACTTACCAGTGTCATAATATTCGTAACATGTTAAGACTTTACATGTGGTTCCTCTTGAATAACTAACATTTGTCTCTTTCAGGCAGCAGGTATAAGATAAATTTATGGAGTTCAAGATATTGCTCATTTAATTTCCTTATTTAGCAGCTGAGCCTCACACCTCTGTCATTTCTCCTGGCACATCTTGGAGTGCTAATAACTCTCAGTACCTTACTTTAACAGAGAATAGTGTACATCGAGGGTCCATACCTGAGTTACTTCTAGCCCTTACCCCTGTGCTTCCCTGGTCCAGCTTCTAATCTGAATTATGGAGACGCTTTCTAGAGCCCAAATTGTGCTGGGCTTTTTTGGCAGAATCAAGAAGTCACTAAACAAGTAAATATTATATTTCAGCATGATATTCAGTGCATGATTATAAGCATAGCTAGCTCCTTTAAAAGCACTGGCAGTTGCAAACCTTCTGTGACACTCCACAACATTATTTCTCCCCAAATTACTTTAATTCTGAATTTACAGCTGCAGGCACAAAGATGGGAATGTTTTGTGATGATTTCTTCTGTCCTCAGTTAATTAGCATGTGGAAAGACTGTCATCCCTGGAGCATGGATAGCTGGTGTCTGGAAGGCAATCAGATTTTCTAAGTAAGTCCAGCTGCAGATGGGCCAGATTAATTTTTCTTTAAGTTCAAATAGGGAAAAAGAAATACATGAGTCATGGAACTGCTGTATTTACAGATGCTCCAAATGTGAAAATCCATAGTGTTTCCAATAACAGTGCTATAGAACATACAGCTCATTCAGAGATGGCAATGTCTTAATGCCTTTGAAGTGCATTAATATCTATGAGCATTAATATCTATTGTCAGGCATTCAGCCATCAATTCTGTGTAATTATGGTCAGACAAGAGTAGAGTGTAAATTGTACAGAATCACTTTTCCAGACAAAGGCAAGTACTAACAGTAGTGAACAAGGAAGGTGCCTAACACCACCCCTGCCCTGATGTTAGAATTCCCATACTGCAAAACAGAAGAAAAGATATAATGTGGCAAATCTTTCTCCTCATGACCCTAAGCAGCTGAAAAGGAAAGAAAGTCTCCATGGAGAAGGGTTATCAGGTAAGGGAATTTTCGCTGGATAATCTGTGTCTGTAGACCCAGGCTTTTGTAGGCCATGGGGATTGACTTCAAGCTTTCCATGATCCACTCAAGGTTCCTGTAATGATGGTTCATATCCCTACTACTGCCATCGCATCAGCCTTAACACTTGAGAGCCTAAGCCGCTTACAGATGGGAGACTGATGCAGCTCAGAGAAACAATAACTTAGTCTTGCTGTGTGTCATGTGCCTGGTCAGCCTCAGGGGTGAGTGCTTCCAATGCACAATCCACACTGCATCCCAGGGACTATCATGCACTCCATGGTCCCCACGCTGGAGGCCAGAAACGAGTCCAAATTAACATAATACTTGAAACTATGTGTGCATAATTACATGTAGAAACAACAAGGCCAACTTTGGAATTTGCAGATCCCCAACATGGCTGTTCTCAGCCACTGTTACATAGACTGGAATTAGCTTTCTCAGTCAAGGGTGAAGCCACAGGGCCTTGGCAGATATGTCATGCTGATGGTGTACTTATCCAAGCCTGGGCTGGAACCTCAGTACACCACCAGATCACACCCTTTCTGTACCAGGGTTGTGTCCAAGCCAACTCAGCCTCCTGACAGTAGAGCTTGACCTAGAGAGAGCCTCAGGTCCTGAACATCTCCATCAGAACATGTCCCTCTCAGCTGCCCAGCGAGTTCTCCTCCCAAGCAAGCACTGGAAGTGGTTTGTTGCAGAAGGTGGGCAGAGACTTGGAGAGCTGTGGGGTGTCCTGAGCAAGGGTCAAATGCACTGTTACAAATATATATGCCTGATACAAAAGAAGCTCAGCCTCATTTGATTCCACTCCTTCAGCTCTCCCTCCCCACGAGAAACATGGAGAGCCAAACTCTGATTAATTCAACACAACAGAAACAGAACACAGCTGGATGACATAGTCATATGCTGTTTATTGGGATGCCCAGTTGGATATTAGCCTACACACTAGATCTGACAAATGAATATTGGTATAAGCAAACCAGCTAATGGAGTGTTGCCTTCTTGTTACCTGCTGCCCTGCTGTTACACTGACAGGCACTGTCTAGTAAGACAGGAGCAAGAGAGACAGGAGATCTGCTCCTACCCTGCCTTTGATATGCCTGCAAATCCAGACAAGCTGCTTTGCTAAAATGCTTCTAGTTCTTCTAGTTCCTCTTCTTACCTTTTTTGTTTCCACATACAGACATAAATCCTTCTGTGAATGATACAACTGTACTATAAATCTGAGCAGCACTCAAGTCCTATACCAAACCCTTTAGCAGCAATTAACATAAATCCTAAAAAAAGTTGACCCACGATTTTTAACATGTCCACAAGAGATGCTCTTTGGATTATGTGAAAAATTCAATCAAACCTTTCACTGAGTTAAAAAAGATGGCAAAAGAAGGAGAGTCACTACCATTATGGCACTGACCCTTTTCTCATTTACATCAGTTCTGCAATTTTTTGAGTTCAGCAGAACTGTGTCTGACTTACATCATTTAGGTGAAAAAGGATCAAACTCTGTACATCTACAAGCAATCCAGCCACAGTACTGGATAATCGCCTGAAATTTCTATGGCAACAAGGAGAAAATTGTTCGGCCTACTGTCTGGGTATTTTCACTCTGTGACTGTGAGAGAATGTTATGTCAGAGACAGCGAGAGAGAGAATATTTAACACAAAATCAATTAGATTTCACCTTTGATCCAGTCAGTTGTTTAGAAATATTATCTTGGCATCAGCGAATGATTTTTCTCATGGGCTGACAAGGTGCCTGTTTATTTTCTGTAGGCAATGATTAAGTTAGACATCCCTTTTCTTCCTATGAATGAATGATGAAAAATAGATTCAGTATTGACTGGCCCACTTAGTAATGCTTTTGGATCTCTGTGCCTCTGGAGAGCACCATCCTCCTGCCCCACTTGGCAAAATTTTTGTCTTAGGCACTACACCACATTTTGCTTGGCCCCTGTGTTACTACTTAAGTTAGGAGGAGTAGAAGGGGATATAGAGACTTTCACAGCCTCTAACAGCTCGCATGTGTGAAGAAATGTGCTCTGTGCCTTCCCTGCTGCAGGGGCACCAGTGCTGTCTCATCTTGTCTCCCCTCAGCATCACAGTAGAGTTCAGTGAATGACTACAGAGGTGCAGCAGATAAACTATTAACCCATGTGTCACTTCATAACGCACACTGAGCAAACAGCAAACAAATTCCTCAAAGTGTAGTGTTACTGATTTCCTATTCTGAGATGATACAGGCCTATGGCACAGTCAGACTTCTGCCTTAGCTGGAAAACTCAGTTAGTCAGAACAGATTCTTACCAAGATCACTGAATGGGTCCAACAGCTCCTGATGAATTCTATGGGGTTTGTATCAGACTCACGATATTGATTAGGGCTGTAACACAATCAGAGTTTACAGGCTGATTGACACCAGCTTGGGCTGCTCTGTGGCTCAAGATCCAATCAACCTAAGTGTACACTAAATTTTCATACAACATCCAAAGCAACATTTTCCTACTGAACTAATAGAAATTTTCATACTGCATGGAACTGAAATTAAAACCTGTCTGTGTAGACAGAAAAACGATTTGGGGTTTTTTTTATCTTTTCACAGTTCACACAATGGAACAACTCATGTAAAAGGGAAAGACTGTCCTATGATAAGGTGCAATCAATAAATAGAACTATTTTCGTTCAATTTGGAAATACTGTCTTCCAAAACTGCATACTGGTAAAAACAAAGTGAATAGGCTACATATAGATGCTTTATAAAACCATCACTCTGTATGCACACACAGCATAGTTTATGCAAGATGAGATTCAACATTTTGAGGCGTGTCACTTGCATGCTGTTTTGCTGCACAGCACTACCTAGATTGTGCAGGATCAGGCTAATATTGAGACACAGTCTAGACTTCATAACCTGTCAGACCCAGAAATGCGTGTAAAAAAACTCCTCAATTTTTTTGCCATGCAATCAACAGTGACAGAAAATGCTCTAATCCCCCTAGAATAACACTGCAATGTAATACAATCAAGTACTTAGCATTACTAGCATCTATCCTTCTGTATATGGTTTTAGGCATCCTAATTGTGTGATTTAAATTACCTCCGTGCAAACTTGTAGTACTTTACAAAAGACTTTAAATAAATACTAATAATGCTGCTGAGAATATTGATAGTCTGTTACTGAGATAGAGTGAACATTGCCTAGTTTTTACTCTAATAGTAATGCAGCAACATCTATTTTCCCAATTATATATTAATGGCTCTAAACGAGCTTTGTTTTTGTTAGCCCAGAATGTCCACTGGTCTAAATCAGAGAATCTACTGCTATGAAATGACACCCGCACAAGAGCTGTAGCAATTCACCCATTTCCAGGCTCACGATTTCTCCAAATTATAAATCTTCTGTCCATCAGCAATGCCCTGGAGTTGAAGGAGCTGTGAGATGATTAAAGTGAATAAATAAAGTGAACTAGCCAAACTACATTTCACTCTAAATAATAATCAGACAGCAGGGTCTGACAAACGAGGCTGAATATGTGCCTGCTACTTAGAAATTCTCATGGTTACCTGCAGTCTCCTTGGACAGTTTCCTTTACTTCTTTTGCCTTGCTTTTCAGTTTCTTAGTTTTATTTACTTGTCTTTTCTTGTAAAATATTTCAAAGTGTATAACAGCAATTCCACACAGTGTCATTACTCTTCTAGAAGTTCACCAGACTGAAAATACTGTGCATATGTACATTTTTGGTGCTGGTGCAGCTTTCTTCATCTGTGTCTTCCCTCAATATGCATCTGCACTGTAGTAAAATCTACTTACACTGAGACAGTGCTTTGCTTCATGGTGCTATGGGTGGCACCTGGACTGTGCTGGTACAATCACTGTCAAGGATCAGGTTGTCACACTCTGTGGGGCACTGTGCAGTTATGCAGTCACAGGCAGCCCATTCCTGAGGCCGTGTGGTCAGGAGAAATAAGCAGGCTATGGTACAGGAAGANTGTGGGGCACTGTGCAGTTATGCAATCACAGGCAGCCCATCCCTGAGGCCTGAGGCTATGGTGTAGGAAGGAGATACACCAGGTTACAATTTTCTCAGCCTTCCCCAGTCACTAGAATTGGTAAGCACTGGTGAGAAAACAATTGTTTTTGTGCTGGCTGGTTAAGGAGGAGACAACTTGACGTTACTGATATTTTTCTTATCTCATACAAGCAAAACAGAGAAAGCACAGCTATGTTTTTAAATTCACAGATGTTATTCTTGCAGAGGCTCTGAAAAATAGTAGCCAGGGATGCTGAGGGAAAAGAGGCTGCTTACAGATTGCCACTCTTTTCCTTATCTACTCTACAGAAATTATTAGATTTAAATAGACTTGGATTGTAGGCTCTAATTCAGATGCTTGGCTGAGAGCCTTCATGAAGAGAACTCATTGGCTGTGAAGCTGTGTAGCAGTTTTGGCTCTAGTCAGCATAGGTCCCCATTTAGGCCTCAGTTTTCAGCAGGCCTCAAAGGACGTGACGCAGATTAGAGGGGACAGGTATCATCTGACTTAAGCAGCCAAAGAGGTATTTCATATCATCTGACATCATTAGGAAGCGTCGAGGAGTATAACAACCCAGGGGGGAGGGGTTTCTGTCCTTTCGGTCCATGTTTTGGACCAGGAGGGTTCCTACTCCCTGACTGCTGATATCAGGCTGTGCTGCTGCTGGTCTGCGTGGCTGTTTACCTGGGGAAGTGAGCATATTCCTGTAAATTCCTTTTTCCCTCTTGCTGGGAGGTTTCCTTTGGGGAGGAGGTTTGGTTGGTTCAGAATTCTGCTTGTTAGCTGGGGCGACCTCGGTGAGCCTGTTGTTGTTTCCTGTCACTATGTGCTATTTCATATTTGGTGTTAAGCTTTCCACTTCTCTATATAAATATAAGAACTTCACCATGTCCAAAGCCTCATTTCTGTTTTTTTTCCCTCACTCTCCTTCTCTAGGAATAGACCTTTTGACTGAGTACCAAGCAGTTAGCATTTTGCCAGCTTAAACTATAACAAGCTGTAACAAACACAAAGTTGGACAAGTCAAGATCTGGTGCTGAATGTGCAGGATCCTTCATTAAAGGGCAGATCTAAGGCAGAGATTTTGAAAATCACCCACTGAAACAGAATTACCGTTGTGATACTTCAGCACCTATTTGAGCCATATCATTTGCAAAATTGTCAAGCATTCAGTACCCCTGACTAATCTCAAGAAATAGGAAAGAAATGTGGGTGCTCAGTAGCTCTGAAAAAATCACAGTATTTACTATGGATTAGACAGAACGAGAGTTTAGATAAGCAATTTGCAAACTTAATTTTGCAATGTAACAAAAGTCAGAATGTTTAAGGCCCTTCTATTTCAACTGGTCATTGCTATTCTGTATGAAATCAAATAGCATGATCCTTAAACTCAAAATAATATACATTTCTTCATCCATAAGAGAAGAGAAAGGTCTGTGAAGAATATCACTATTGTATTGCACGTTGTTGGATGCCTTTCTGAGCACCTGAACTTAACAGAAGCCCATACATAAAGGGGTACTAACAGGTAAACGTTATCAGGCTTTGAAAAGCTTTCTCCCTTTATTTCAGCTAGCACAAGAAATGTGCAGATTAATTTATATAAATAGCAGTATGAGAGAGATCTCATCACATTTTTGTTGCTCAGCAGCTGAACAAATCCCATGCAAGTGAGTTTAGCACAGTCTGCATTGCTTGCACAGGTCTGTTTCTGCTGACAGTTGTTCCACTCATGCAGTTACTTGGAACTTGCCTGCAGTTCAGATTGCTTCTGGACAAATAAGACCCTGGAGTAAGAAGGAATTCTCTGGTATATGGCTCTTCACTGACAGTTTGATACAACAGAAGACAGAACTCACTGAGGCTGAGCCTTGCAAAGCTCTTGACATAAAATATGTGTTTTCTTTAGCATGTCAGAGGAGCAAGCTCCATTCACAGTCCCCTTCAGAAGCAGTGATGAGCTCTAGCTCTTACCTACTCTGCAAGATTGCACTTTCCATAAAACTGATTTCAGAAAACCAATGCTAGTTCCAGTTTCTCCACAGACACCAGAAGTGAGAGGTCAAAATCTCTGAATAGCACAGATTGCAGCATCCCCCTGGGTACTGAGAATTTCAAATCAGTGGTAGCCTTAATATTTGCCTCTCAATCTACAAGCAAAGAGCCTGACCCCATGAGCATGATCACACAAGAAATCCTATTCACTGTAAATGAGCCTTTCCCTAACTCAGTAGCACCAAGCCAGCCCTAAACTGCCAGCAGAAACACAAAGGGGTCATACACATTTGCCTTCCCATTTGTGGGAAAGTTTATTACAGCACCTTATATGCACTTATGTGAAAGAAAAATTATTCTCTACAGTCCAGTCCAGATTTTAATTAGTTTTGTGACTAATTTTTTAATATTTGCTTTTCTAATATAGTCAGCATCTGACAAACCTTGTTTTCTTTGTATTTGTTTGTATTTTCCTTTGGTTTGTAGCATACTGTGGCCCTGTACTGAGGGCCAGAACATGGAGTAAATCCTTCCAACAAAAAAGATGCTCACAATCTGCACTTTGAACAACACCACTGCATAGATTCACCATGTGAACTGCATAATAGTTTTCAAGAGTAATTTCTTGATCCTGTTGTCATAAGAACACCTCCAAAAATTTTAATCCAGATGCCACAAATGAAGCCAAAATTACTTTCAGTCCTGCTTTTTAATTTGTATAAAGCAAGATTCTATGCTAATACGCATTCATACATTTGCACAGGTCAAAATTTTGTTATCAGTATTTCTATACTTCTTCATATCACAAAAAAATACTGACTACCAACATTATAAAGCATTCATTTATGTCCCATCCTTAATTTGCCAGTGCTATTGAGCTATGTAATTATCCAACATCAAAAACTGGTCGGCTTTCTTTGAACACAGAGTTGGGTGAGGAGTCATTCAAAAAAATAATCAGTAATGTGAGGCCCACAATACAGGCAAAACAAATTGTCTACTTGCAGCATAAACAAGTTTGTCATAGGTCTGTTAGTATACTGACCTGTCTTTTGCCTCTTACTGATATAACAGGTTATTGAAACATTAGGTGTTTTAACAGCTCCCTGTAAAGCAAAGCCTTTAACCTTAACCCTTAAAATGTTCTTTTCTATGTCTATTCTTGGCCTTACACAGTAAAACAACTACGTCAATCTCTATTCCTTCAAAAAAATAGTCAATAGAATTAAATGTATAGATCTTTTATTATTCATCCATTTCAAGAATCAATGAATGATTCCTCAAGCAGTTATTTATTTGTAGCTTTTGTAATGTTTCAACAGTGTATGACTACAAAAGTCACAAATGAGAACAAACTTAAGTACAAACTGAGTAATAGAGGAGATATTTTAGTGAGGGTCCTTTGCTCATTCAAAACAAAAAATAATGAAGAATTGAAAATGCAAATAAGCTGTTCTAGTCCTGTTCAAAGTATGTCAGTTATTCATTTCTTTATATTATTTTAAAAATAGAAGATATGGAATGTATTTCGGTCTGTATTTTGTACCTGAAACTATAATTGTAGAAAGCAAATTTGTTTCCTAGAAGCAAGGGGGGAAAACACCAAACAGATTAAGAGTACAAAACACTAATTTAGTTGAATTTCTCAAAATTCTGGTTTTCATTTAGGAAAACAAAAACAAAAAAAAATCAGCATTTTAAAAGGTATATATTGCTTTCCTTCTTGTACAAACTGCTATGCTCTATTTTATTGATAATATGGCCAATCTTCGCAAACGAAGATTTGGGAAGGGCTCTCCCCATGTGGGTGTGTCTTCCGAGCCTGCACAGTGGATTTTTTAGGTGAGGCACAGCGTGCGCAGAACTGGCTCCACCGTTTAAGTCCGAAGGTTCATTTGCCACAGCCGAGCAAGCTTGGACAGTGACAGTGAAGTCCTCAGGACTGTCACAGCACCCGGTACTAACCGGGGCTGACCCTGCTGAGCATCCGAGATGTGACGGGATGGGATGGCAGGGAGGCTTGAACCGCTGGGGCCACCTGTACTGAGACTCGAACTCACAACCTCAGGATTCGGAGACCAGAGCGCTCTCCACTACACCACGGGACTGCCACATTTTATTGAACCACTTAGTTAAATTGTCATGTGCTCCTGTACAAGACAGGGTGGAGAATGGTATCTTCCTAGTGAGCAAACTGAATGGCCACCAGAAATGTAATTCCAGCACAAGCCATGGATTGTGCTGCAGCTGCTGCAAAAGCTGTAGCACCTGATACTGATGCCGTGGTCAAGAACGCGGACGCTGCTCTGTGAGCCCACGTTTAAAAACGTGCCTTTCTGCAAGACCCGCTTTGTAACTCAAGCTCTCTATTTTGGCTGATCATCACCCAGCCTCCCCTCAGAGGGTTAAAACCTATTGCACTTGTTGACAGACTGACCCACCCGCCTGAAGCAATCCGATAAAAATCGAGGGACACCCAGAGCAAGGTACAGCAGAGAGGGCCCTTCTGGGGAGCAGAAGGAGTGGCCCCAGCGGCCAACTTATGGTTTGGGTTTCATTAGCGCTTCAGTTGCTGATCACAGTTCCAGAGAGAAAGGCACTGAATTCACGGCCATCAGGCTCAGTTTTTTGAGATGCTCCCTTTGGCCGGCTAAGACAAACTCAGAGGATTAAATAGTTCAGGGAAAACTGCTGTGTAGTCTCAGAGAAGGGGAAGAAGGACACTTTTCAAATAAGAACTGCTTTTATAATTAATTTAGACTTTCCCCCCTCTTCCTATTCTCCCCAACAGTAGTTAGTTGCTATTTTCACCACCGCCTAATTACTTAGTACTGGTTTGTGGGAGGATTCAGCTTCACGCGGCATCCCACACAGGTTGTCATTTTGTCAAGAATTCCTTCATTAACAAGCTGTCAATACCCTGCCAACAGCCACCATTTGGTTTGTTAAGGGACTGGGGGCTCTGGAGTGAAGAGTTGGCTCTATACCCTTTCCTTTTTTTAAAAAGAAATAAATAAATAAGGCAAGAGGCAGATGTCTGCCAGTCTGTTCCTTTGTGACACATTACAGCCTTTTCCCTTTTTTTTTTTCCGTTGCTGAAAGAGCAAGGCAGAAAAGGAGAGAGAAGAAAATCACTCAGACTGTGTAGGTTGCAGCTCAAGCTACTGTCTCCCTTTCGCACTGTGTCCTTGTGAACTTGCTTTGGTGCTCTTTGCCCCATGGTACCTCCCAGCCCCACATGCCCTCCAACATGCCCCAACTTTAGCACGGGAAGGAAAGCTCTAAAGGAATACAGGCCCAGTTTTGCCTGCAACCTTTTAAACAATAATCCTAATGAAATATGAAGAGAGCCTACCCAACACATAGGTGCTTCCAGAGGAGTTTGTCCTTTCCTGCTAATTAACTGGATTAACACAGATGCTGACACGTTTTGCCAGGTCCTTCTATCACGACTCTGTTGAGATGCTGATGATTAAGAACAGCTTTGTGCATCTCCCCCTTGAAAGCCAGACCATATTTGCACAGTCATCTTTTTTTTCTCCTATTAGCTCCCAGGATCAAACCTCAGCTTGATTTCACTGATTAGTTTTTGATTGCACTGTGCCTACCAGGTAGAGTTTCAAGGTTAGCACAGATGCTGAGAGAATTGGGGCATTTGTCCATTGTCTGGGGCATTTCCAAGAACCTGCTGTTGCAACCAAGTTTCAGCTATGCTGAGCAGGAATTTAGCTGGGTTGGCACCAATGACTGGAAATTAAAAGGCAGCCAGTGGGACAGAGAGCAAAGAGGGACAGAAGTCTCTGTTGCATCCAGAAACTACAAAAATAAAGGATTGTTCAGATTGACAGGGGATGAAGTAAGTGTCCTCTCTGGCAGGTTTTTGGTTCTTACATGCCAGTGAGGCACTCAAAGGAACTCAAGGGAATCTAAGATTATTTTTCCTTCCTTTTGTTCCTGTCTAATCATTATCACTTAAATGTCTGGTGGACACTTCTGTCAGATGGAAAATCATGTATGCGAGGGTCATATCTGTACACAGTACACCAATACATATTTTCCAACAGTCTTATGTACACTGATGCAGCAGCCCACAAACCTGTGTTTATAATAAACGCAGCTACACATTTCAGTTTATGTTAAAAATTCAGTTCCAGCCTTTATTTTGAAGTACCCAAGGTGTATACGCCCCTATAATTCTCAAATACAGACAAAAAGACCTCTGGTACATAATTATGAGGAAGTGATGCCCACTAATTTTTGCTGTAGCTCACAGACACCTTTTGCACAAAATGGACTGCCTGAATAAAGGAAGCAGCAAAGACCACTTGAGGTTCCAGTAAGAAAAGCAAGTTCCAGCTATGCCAGATGCAGCTCTGAAGTTGCTTTAAAATATTCAAGCGCAATGTAAACACATCTATCCAGACAGAAAAACTGCTCCCCCTTGTCAGCTGCAAACAGATCCCAAACATAAATTCCACAGAGCTCACATGAGTAGAGTCAGGGAATAAGTGGCAACAAGTTAAAATGGATTGGATGCCAGTATATGCCAGTCACCCTCTCTGGTAATATGCTCGTTAATTCTCTCCTCCCATCTTCTTTTCTTTCTACTGTTCTCTGCTTATTTAAAGTTGGGGGGGGTTTGTCAGTTTGTGCAATACTGGACAGTGGAAAAGTGGGTAAACAGGACCAGCTGGGAGATGCTTTGGTAGCCAGACTGTATGCACCTTGCAAAACACAAGTGTGCATGTACAGATATATATGTGTGTGTGTACCTCTGCAAACTTTCCATCTTCTTCAGGCCCCTTCAAGCTGTCACCTCCACTGGATTACTCCAAAGCCAAGCACTGGTGATCCCACTGCCCCTCCCGGTGGCAGCAGCCAGCCAGGTTCAGCCAAAGGCCTCCACATGGGGATTGTCCCAGAGGCCTCCCAGGGCAGGTGTTGCAGGAATCTTTCTATAGCTCTGAAAACCTGCAAGAAGTATTCTCTCTGTATATTAACTCATCAAAGCCCAGTTCCTCCATTTTCCCTGAGGGCTTCTCCTGTACCTGTTGCCACATTAGAGAAATAGGAGCATTCCCTCTCATAAGCAAGTCTAAGGGACTTTCATCCTTGTCTCTCTCTCTCTTTCAAAAAAAAAAAAAGGCTTAGTAATTTTAGTAATTCTGAAATGAAAACTTTAAAAAACATATCATAGTCAGAGGAACCAGAGAAAACCAGAGGCTTGCACTTCAGAAGGCTTTTCAGCATTCGAATGAGAGATTTCTCAGTTGATAAACCTGCCTCTGCTCTTCAAGGGTAGTGTAAAGAATCCAAGACATCTAATAAACAATGTTTAGAACAGAGAAAAGAAATGTGTGTTACAGTGCCCCAAATGACACGTTGTTAGAAGAACTTCTGCAGAGGACACGTCCACACAGTCAGTAGTGGGAAAACTAAAGCAGTGGGAAAACTAAAGCAGTGGGAAGCAGGATATGACCCAGAATCCAGCCTCCAAGATGACTCTATCTACAGCAATTTCCATGAGTTAAACACAGAAAATAAAAACCTGAGACATGTTAAAAAAGAGGAGCACTGAAGAGCACTTTTAAAATCCTATGCTCTGTTACAGACAGAATCACCTACATTTTTTAAAGTAGTATTTGGGGATCTGGCCATATGGTTCCCATATACCTTAATGGGACTAAGGCAGCCAAATCCCTTATGCAGCACTTCAACAATGCTAAAAAGCGTGCCAGGCTGTATACCCATCACTGTTATTTGCTGCAGAGCATAAAAAAATCAGCTGGATTTAAAATGTTCCTATTATAAATACTTTTCTTTGAACAACAGAGAAAAGAGGGACCAAGACAGAGAAGTTATTAGCAGGAGTGACACCCTGGCAGACCACAATATTGCTGCACAGCAAGTACTGTCACCACCAGTACTTCAACACTAATGTTATTTAAGTATAGTCAAGGCCGGAGATAACAAAGGAAAACGAGTTCTTATCTTTCAGTATAGTATTAAGAATGAGTAGTTAGTGGATCCTTCTGATAGTGGAAGATGTAGTATTATTCCTTCTTTTTAATCATAAAAAAAATCAAAATATTTTTTGTTACATCTTGGATTATTTCAAAGTCTCAAATATAATGATTTTCATATAGCATTTCTAAAGCTGATTATTTGTGCCTCAGAACAGTCATGCTTCTTAAATATCTGTGTGGACACTGAATGACAACATGCTAAAAACGTTTAGAACATCTCCAAACAGTTCCTTTGCACTACACTGAGCATCCAGTGCCCACGAATACCTCTGGGTTTTGGTGAAGAAAAAAAAAACCTGAAGCATTAATATAGACTTTTGAACTGGGTGGTTGTTTACTTCTTGCAGGCACTCTGGTTAACCCAGAACCAAAACCCCCGCTTTTCTGACTAGAATGACAACCATGTTGAATCACATTTTCAAAACCAGACATCAGCAAACTCTTCTACTAAGGCAAATCTGCCCCCGTGAGCTTTAATAAAGTAATGCCAGTTTACAATTACTTTAATTGTGGACTCAAGAGTTTTATTTCATTCATATTTGTATTTGCAGAGTATCTGTCTAAATAGCAATACAACAGAATCCTCATAACAAACAGCCCAGGACAAAGAAGCTGAAAATTCTTTCAAGGTTAAATATTTGCTGCATTTAAAATGTTTTTAGACTAAATGACAGATATGAAATGTTTCGAGAGTTANCGGAGCATGCAAATCCGCTATAACTGGTTGGGTATAGGTGGAAACTGGGGAGGAGTAAACATAGCTAACAGGGTCAGATTACTTTCTAGAGGAGCGGACCAATGGCAGCTGGACTCACTGCTACAGGCCGGGCCTGCCAGTGCTTCCAGTACCACAGGCACGAGAGAATAACAGAATAACGAGAACTGAGGTAACTGTATTCAAGTCCATATTGTGGTATAGCAGTCCAGCTAGGGTTGATCTTCCTGGACCTTCCAGGCATCAAAGTCTGTTTCTCTGTCCCTCTCTCTTCTCCAATGGTCCATGTCCATGCAGGGCCCATTTCCAACAGTGGTTTATCCCAGGAAAAAATAAAACCAAGCCTATAGGGACCCAT
>VWZD01010102.1:71661-83438 GCA_013396695.1 Sakesphorus luctuosus | reverse complement strand
CTTTTCGCTGTTTTCACTCCGCTGTCCCCCCGTTACGTCACACCCTCATCCGTGACGTAACACCCCGCCACCCCTGACGTCACCGCGGCGCGCGGCGGGTTAAAAGGCTCGCCGCGGCGCCGGAAGGGGCGGGGCTAAAGGCGGGGGCACTTCCGGGATCGGCACGGGGGGAACATGAGCTGGTGAGTGCGGGGGGAACACCGGGAATAACCGGGAACAACCGGGAATAACCGGGAACAGCGGGACAGGGAGCGCCGGGACAGGGGCTGGGAGCACCGGGGACAGCGGGGCCGGGAGCGGGGGACAGCGGGAGCTGCGGGAGCCGCTGGAGGCCGCGGGGAGCCGGGGCTGGACCCGGAGCGGGCCGGGAATGGCCTCGGGGCTGACCCGGGTCGGTCCGGGACAGACCCTGCCGTGGGACCTGCGCTGGCCCCGCCGCTGGGCCTGGAACTCGCCTCGAGTGGGCCCTGGTGCTGGCCGGGCTTGGCCCCGGTGCTGGCCCTGGGTGGGACCTCAGTGCTGGTTTCAAACTGGGGCTGGTGCTGGCCAGGCTTGTCCTGGGCCTGGACCTGGAACTGGCCTGGAGTGGGCCCTGGTGCTGGCTGGGTTTGGCCCAGGTGCTGGCCCTGGAGGTGGCCAGGTTTGTCCTGGAGCTGGTCCCTTTGTCCCAGTGCTGGCTACCATGTCCTGGAGCTGGTCAGCCTCCTCCAAGTGCTGGCCAACTTGTGCTGGAGCTGGCCACCTTCTCCTGGAGCTGGCCCCCTTGTCCTGGTGCTGGCTAGCTTTGTCCTGGAGCTGGCCCCCTTGTCCTGGAGCTGGCCACCTTCTCCTGGAGCTGGTCCCCTTGTCCTGGAGCTGGCCAGCTTTTTCCTGGTCCTGGCTACTTTGTCCTGGTCCTGGCCACCTTGTCATGGTCCTGGCCACCTTCTGCTGCAGCTTGTCCCCTTGTCCTGGTGCTGGCCAACTTGTCCTGGAGCTGGCCACCTTTGTCCTGGAGCTGGCCGCCTTGTCCTGGTCCTGGCCACCTTCTCCTGGAGCTGGCCACCTTCTGCTGGAGCTTGTCCCCTTGTCCTGGTGCTGGCCACCTTGTCATGGTCCTGGCCACCTTCTTCTGGAGCTGGCCACCTTCTGCTGGAGCTTGTCCCCTTGTCCTGGTGCTGGCCACCTTGTCCTGGTACTGGCCACCTTTGTCCTGGAGCTGGCCACCTTTGTCCTGGTGCTGGCCACCTTGTCCTGGAGCTGGCCACCTTTGTCCTGGAGCTGGCCACCTTTGTCCTGGTGCTGGCCACCTTCTCCTACAGCTGGGCACCTCGTCCTGGTCCTGGTCCCCTTGTCCTGGAGCTAGTCCCCTTGTCCTGGAGCTGGCCCCCTTCTCCTGCAGCTGGCCACCTTGTCCTGGTCCTGGCCACCTTGTCCTGGAGCTGGCCCCCTTCTCCTGGTCCTGGTCACCTTATCCCAGTACTTATTTAAGTGAATTAAATTAGAAGTTTGTGACATTACTAATTAATCTTGGCTGTGGGATTTCTCATCTGGGGTTGTCCCAGACATCCAGAGCTGTTGTGGGAGGGGAAGGATGGGATGGATTAAAGAAAACCCAACCTGTTTGCTCACCTGGAAAGTTGAGTTTGCCACGGTTGAAAATGGAAAATTTTGGGGGGTTGGGAGAGGTGGAAGTTGTGGTTTGGAAACCCACTGGAGCAATATGATGATGTGAACACAGGTATTGCATAAAATAGGCAAAAATAGACATTTTTCCTCTGGAATCAGTTCTGTTGTGCTTTACTCAGCTCAGAGCAGCAACAGTGATGGGTAATGGGGGTCTTGGGGCTGCCTTTTCCCAGGCTCTCCTTGGATCTGTGTGGGAATGGACATCCTGGAAAGGGACCTGCTCCACTCTCCTGGTGCTGAGGTGGGAATGGAGACTCTGGAAGAGACCTGCTCCACTCTCCTGGTGCTGAGGAGCTGCAGAGCCAAAAACCTGAGGGATAAATAACCCCCTCCCGTGCTGGGTGTGGGATAATTTGGGTGCAGAGCATCAAACTCTTCCACTCGGCCCTTCCAGTGTCCGAGCGGCCCGGCTGCTCCGGGGGACTGTCACATATCCCCACGACACACGTGCTGTGGCTTTTGCTGGGTGATGATGGGGTGTTTTTCCCTTGTTCTGGGGAGGAATCCAAGGTCACTGCTGGGTGAGGGGTGAACTGAGGACTCCGGGAAATCTGAGCCTGCTCTTTCTTCTGCAGCCGCGTCAGCGCCCGGAGCGTCGCAGCTCGGCTGACGCACGAGGGGCTCGGACCCCGCGGGGTCCCAGCGCTGTGGCAGCCACACAATCACCCTCAGTGCAGCCTCAGAGTGGCCACCCTCCCTGGCTGGTAATTCCAGGAGCTGCCCAGCATGGATGAATCGGGGCATTCACGAGGGGCCGGAGTTCAGGGCCCGGCTGGCGGAGCTGGGCTCGGCGTGACGTCTGTACGGGGGTTACGCTCGTGCTGGTGGCACTGACACATGCCAGGGTCGTGTCCCTGCTCCTGAAATGCCACAGGGAAACATGGGTGCCACTGCTCTGATGTCCCTGTGGAGTGGGGGAGCTTTGTTCCACCCTGGATGGTTTGGGGAGCAGCGTGTTTGCTCAGCTTGCACGTGGATCCCTCCGACCTCGGGGGCTGTGGGATGGGATGAATTAATCCCCCTGTTTTCAGGGTTTGGCTGCTGCAGCTGAGGAAGAGGATGGAGCTTCATCCTCAGCTCTGGCCTGCGTGTGACTCTGCCTCCAGTTTGGCTCCTGCACACTTGTATCCCTAATTCTTTTGCCCTAGAGATCAAAGGGCTGTTGGCAGGTTGGTGCCGTGTTGAGTTGTGTGGGGTCAATCCTGTGCCTTGCCTTGCTCTTTGTGAGCTCTCTGTGCTGCATCAGGACTGGGAATACAGGGATCACTCCTAGGAACGTGGGGAGCACTCCCAGGAACGTGGGGAACACTCCCAGGAACACAGCAATGACCCTTGTACTGACACAGGGAATCTGCTCCAGAGGGTTCAGAGTAACCCGCTGGTGATGGGGCTGGATCAGATCCCCAAATTCCCGACTCCTGTGCCCAGGCAACGAGGCAGTGCTGTCTTTCTAGGCTAAGCTTTATTTAGAGCAGGAGTAGGCTTGTTTTGGGAAACAGCCTTGCATGGACAGATGAGATGTTTTCTAAATCTCAGCAGAGCTCTGTGGCTTTTGTGCTGTGGATTGAGTTCTCTCCAAGCACCCTCATCCCCCTCTTTCTCTCGTGCATTTTGGAGGAGAGAGAGGAAAACATTCCAGTGATTACCTTGGCCATCACTCCTATAAAAATAAAGGGAATAGAGTGTTGTTTTTTACTGTGTCATCCCTCTTATTACCCCAAGTGCCTCGTTTTTCACAGAATCCTGGAATGGATTGGGTCGGAAAAGCCCTCCGAGATCCTCAAGTCCAACCCTTGGTCCAACTCCAGTCCCGTCACCAGATCATGGCACTCAGTGCCACGGCCAAGCTCAGCTGAAAAACCTCCAGGGATGGGGAATCCACCCCCTCTCTGGGCAGCCCATTCCAATCCCTCAGCACTCTCTCTGCAAAGAAGTTTTTTCCCATCTCCAACTTCAATTTCCCCTGGCAGAGCTTGAGCCCCCCGTGCCCCCTTGTCCTATTGCTGAGTGCCTGGGAGAAGAGACCAACCCCCAGCTGGCCACAACTTCCCTGATGTGGCACTTCCAGACAGTGCTGAGGTCACCTTTTGACTGTATAAAGAAATTTTTTTAAGGTTTGTGAAACCACATTATACCCAACATTGTTTCAGCTCATAACCAGACTCCCAAATACCCCCTGTTTTCGTTTCCCACTCCCCCAGGTGATTTCGCAGAGGGGGAAGGGGGTTCTTAGCAGGTGTGCCAGCTCCAACTGTGAGTGCTGCCTCTTGGCACCGCTGCCACAGCTGGGATTTCCTGGGAGCAGAAAATCTGGGAAGCAAATGTTGCTGGTGAGCGAGTGTGAAGCTCGTGGTGCTCAGGGCAGGGCTGTGGGCCCACATGCCTGCTGGCAGGGAGCTCTCCAAGCGGACTGAGGAGCTGGGAAGGCAAGAACAGGAGGAATGGGTGGTTATGCAGTGTTTAAACTCCCTGGAGTGTTATCAGACCCGATCCAGAGTGGATGTGTTTTCTGGAATATNGAGTTCAGGGCCCGGCTGGCGGAGCTGGGCTCGGCGTGACGTCTGTACGGGGGTTACGCTCGTGCTGGTGGCACTGACACATGCCAGGGTCGTGTCCCTGCTCCTGAAATGCCACAGGGAAACATGGGTGCCACTGCTCTGATGTCCCTGTGGAGTGGGGGAGCTTTGTTCCACCCTGGATGGTTTGGGGAGCAGCGTGTTTGCTCAGCTTGCACGTGGATCCCTCCGACCTCGGGGGCTGTGGGACGGGATGAATTAATCCCCCTGTTTTCAGGGTTTGGCTGCTGCAGCTGAGGAAGAGGATGGAGCTTCATCCTCAGCTCTGGCCTGCGTGTGACTCTGCCTCCAGTTTGGCTCCTGCACACTTGTATCCCTAATTCTTTTGCCCTAGAGATCAAAGGGCTGTTGGCAGGTTGGTGCCGTGTTGAGTTGTGTGGGGTCAATCCTGTGCCTTGCCTTGCTCTTTGTGAGCTCTCTGTGCTGCATCAGGACTGGGAATACAGGGATCACTCCTAGGAACGTGGGGAGCACTCCCAGGAACGTGGGGAACACTCCCAGGAACACAGCAATGACCCTTGTACTGACACAGGGAATCTGCTCCAGAGGGTTCAGAGTAACCCGCTGGTGATGGGGCTGGATCAGATCCCCAAATTCCCGACTCCTGTGCCCAGGCAACGAGGCAGTGCTGTCTTTCTAGGCTAAGCTTTATTTAGAGCAGGAGTAGGCTTGTTTTGGGAAACAGCCTTGCATGGACAGATGAGATGTTTTCTAAATCTCAGCAGAGCTCTGTGGCTTTTGTGCTGTGGATTGAGTTCTCTCCAAGCACCCTCATCCCCCTCTTTCTCTCGTGCATTTTGGAGGAGAGAGAGGAAAACATTCCAGTGATTACCTTGGCCATCACTCCTATAAAAATAAAGGGAATAGAGTGTTGTTTTTTACTGTGTCATCCCTCTTATTACCCCAAGTGCCTCGTTTTTCACAGAATCCTGGAATGGATTGGGTCGGAAAAGCCCTCCGAGATCCTCAAGTCCAACCCTTGGTCCAACTCCAGTCCCGTCACCAGATCATGGCACTCAGTGCCACGGCCAAGCTCAGCTGAAAAACCTCCAGGGATGGGGAATCCACCCCCTCTCTGGGCAGCCCATTCCAATCCCTCAGCACTCTCTCTGCAAAGAAGTTTTTTCCCATCTCCAACTTCAATTTCCCCTGGCAGAGCTTGAGCCCCCCGTGCCCCCTTGTCCTATTGCTGAGTGCCTGGGAGAAGAGACCAACCCCCAGCTGGCCACAACTTCCCTGATGTGGCACTTCCAGACAGTGCTGAGGTCACCTTTTGACTGTATAAAGAAATTTTTTTAAGGTTTGTGAAACCACATTATACCCAACATTGTTTCAGCTCATAACCAGACTCCCAAATACCCCCTGTTTTCGTTTCCCACTCCCCCAGGTGATTTCGCAGAGGGGGAAGGGGGTTCTTAGCAGGTGTGCCAGCTCCAACTGTGAGTGCTGCCTCTTGGCACCGCTGCCACAGCTGGGATTTCCTGGGAGCAGAAAATCTGGGAAGCAAATGTTGCTGGTGAGGGAGTGTGAAGCTTGTGGTGCTCAGGGCAGGGCTGTGGGCCCACATGCCTGCTGGCAGGGAGCTCTCCAAGCGGACTGAGGAGCTGGGAAGGCAAGAACAGGAGGAATGGGTGGTTATGCAGTGTTTAAACTCCCTGGAGTGTTATCAGACCCGATCCAGAGTGGATGTGTTTTCTGGAATATTTAAGGATGGAGGTGAGGAGGAGCCGCCTGTCTCTGGGTGGATTTATACCCACGAGCGAGGGAAGAGGAGGCGGCAGCATAGCTGGGGTGTAGCCTAAAAGTAGGTTTGTTGGTTATTCCCTGTGTTTTCCATGTTTTGGAGCCGTGGCCACGTCAGGCAGGTGCGATGCAAACACAGCCCCGGGCTCTGTTTTCTTCCCACTGAATCAATATTGATGTTTTCCGGAGCCCGGCGTGGTCAGCCCCAACACTCCCCCTTCTCTCCGAGGTTTCAGCGATACTGGGATTTGGAGATGAGCACGGGATAAAATTAGACTGGATGAAGCAAGTGGATACCAAAGTGATGAGCTCCCAAACACCTCCCTGCACCTGGAGCACCCGTGCAAGGAGCTTTGCACATCCCAGAAGTTTTATCGTGGTGAAACTGGATCACCAGGGCGGAGCAGCCGGGAAGAGCCCGGCGTGGCCCTTGGTTATTCCTTCATTCTTAATTTTTCCACCTGTTTGTCCAGGTAGCTGAGCCCCCCCCATGCTCTAGTTGAGCCACAACTGTGTGTTTCACAACCATGCTTAAAAATGGGTATTTTTGTAGCACAGTCAGGGCCTAAAACAGCCCTGCAGAATTCTGCTCGCCCACGCGCCTGGCGTGAGTAATTTTCTTTTGATGGGTGAGTAAAATATCATTATTTTTTTTTTTTCATGCTCCTCTTGGAATGGGTGGGAGAGCCGATTCTGACATTATTTTTGATTTGCTTAGCACTGACACCGTGCTTGGCTCCGTGCAGGATGCAGAGGGATCTGCTCCAGGGAGCTCATCCCTGCGCCACCAAACTTCAGCAAAGGTGCCTCCTTTCCCTGGCCTGACCTAAAATACAGAAAATCGATGTTTACACCTTCTTTTTTCTTTTTTTTTTCCTCTTTTTACACCTCTTTTTGCCTTCTCCCCCGCCTCAGCAGCTCGCCCTGACATCCATTTGTGGCTCAGTGCCTGCCAGTTTCCAGGGATGGGGTTGGGATCCAGGTGGGAAGCTGCACCTGCGGGATGGGTGTGTTTATTCCCAAGGGATCGCATCCCCCTGTGACCTCCCCTCTCGTCTGCACCGAGGAGAACACCCAAACTGGGATTTGGCGCAGAGTCTCCCTCGACAGAAGCTGTTTGTGATCCGTTGGAATCACTTTTTTCCCCCTTTTTTTTCTTTTTTTTTTTTGCCTTCGCGCTGTGTTTGGAGCGGTTGCCATGAGTTCTGCGAGGCGGGGGGAGCGGGGTGGGACGGTGCCTGCAGTTTCCATGGACACCACGGAGCACAGCGAGGCATCCGGAGTGATGCTGGGGATTCGTGCCTAACCTGAGCCTGCCTCCGAGCCTGGCACACCTGGGCAGGGCTGGGATCCCCCCTGTGCCAAGGGTTTCTTCCAGAACAGCCCTCATGGCACGGGCTCAAGCTCTGCCAGGGGAAATTGAAGTTGGAGAGCAGGCAGAAATTCTTTGCAGAGAGAGTGCTGAGGGATTGGAATGGGCTGCCCAGAGAGGGGGTGGATTCCCCATCCCTGGAGGTTTTGAAAGTGAGCTTGGCCGTGGCACTGAGTGCCATGATCTGGTAAAGGGAGTGGATTCTATNGCACAAACACCCCCAGCTCCCTCAGCCTCTCCCCACAGCACTTGTGCTCCACTCCCTTCTCCAGCCTCGTTGCTCTTCTCTGGCCCCGCTCCAGCCCCTCAATCTCTTGCCTCAACTCAGGGGCCCACAACTCAACACAACACTCAAGGTGTGGCCTCCCCAAGGCAGAGGCCAGGGGAAGGCTCACTGCCCTGGGCCTGCTGGCCACGCTACTTTGGATCCAGGCCAGGAGCCCATTGGCCTTCTTGCCCACCTGGGCACACTCTTGGCTCCTCTTGAGCTTCCTGTCCCTCAGTCCCCCCAGGTCCCTTTCTGCCTGGCTGCTCTCCAGCCACTCTGTGCCCAGCCTGGAGCGCTGCAGGGCTTGGGGTGGCCAAACACTTTTGGGTGTTCTTATGGAGCCTAAGGAGTGAGAGCTGTGGGCCAGGTGCTGTTTTTAGGGAGCCCAAGGGGTGAGAATTGTGTCCAGGTTTCCAGGGTTGGTTTTCTTGGAAGCCTTTGCTGTGTTCCCTCCCCTCAGGTGTCCTATGCAGGTTGTGATCAGACTCAGCAACACTGAACCTCTCCTGCCCCAACAGCTGCTCATGGCACAGCTGTCCTTGAACTTCCAGGCCTTCCCATATCATGGAAAAGTCCTTTCCAAACACCTCCAGCTCGTGGAGATGCTTTACCTGAGCGCAGAGGGCACAGCTGGGGAGGAGAAGCTCAACTGAATTTGCTTGATAACAGAGTGAGAAAGTGAAGGTTCACATCCTTCCTTGTGTGCTCCTGACCTTCCTGGTGATGTTTGCAGGAACACTTTGATCTCTCCTGGGATAGCAGCTGTTCCTTCCTGAGTGCAGTTACACCTTGAGCTGAATCCACTCCCAAATGGGGAGCCTGGAAAAGGGAAGGGCCCCAACTGTCACAGTTTCTGGGGTAGATCCGGGTCAGTTCTTGGGTTTGTGTGGGATTAGGTATAAATGGATGGTTTTGTAGGATCCCTCGTCGTGCCACGTGCCAAAATCCTTGGGAAAACCAGCCTTGGTGTGTCGAGGTCACCTTCACAGGGTGGGTGTTGTCCCTGTGCCTGCAGGCAGAGAGAGGGTTCTTTCCGGTGAAGGAATTGAGATTTTTGGTGGAAATTCAAGGAGTGAGAAGCTCTGGCAGACATCCAGGCTATGCTGGCGCTTGGGGTTTCGATGAGAGAAAGGAAAAAAAAAAGCCCTGAAACTTTTCCATGGGAAGTGGGCACTTCCCACAAAACATGGATTTAGTTGGTGGGCTGGTGGTGGCACAAATAAAAAGCAGTTGTGGCCACCAGTTCGTACCACACCGAGACCTGTGGAACTCCCAATGCCACCTGGGGCAGAAATGTTGAATTCAGAGACTCAGGGTCACTTTTCTCTAATTAATTAACCTCCAAACTGCCCTGGCCTCAGTTTTCCTGCCCCTTCTTGTGCTCCCATCTTCCCTCCCTCCCTCCCTGCCCAGCTCTTGGTTGGAACCTCAGCATCCCCAGGGGCAGCATTTGAGCAGCTGTGGGTGAGGATACTTGGTGTTCATCCCTTGTTTATCTGCAGAGGATCTTCTGGGGCCTGTTGGAGGGTGGCAAAGCCACGTTCAGATGGAAGGAGCCAGGGAAAAGGGTCGTATCCAGCGGTGATTTATCCCATGGGCACACTCTGAATTCCATCCAGAGCCAGGGATGATGCCAAGATTTGATGTCCTGCTCATTTCGGCCCAGCAAAAGCACCGTCTCCTCCCTAAATTAGCAAGGATTGAGTCTGATTCCTGCTGGCAATTCCTACGTGCCTCCGTTCCAGGGGACTGGCAGGGAGTGGGAGGGGGAGCTCCATGTTTTGAGCTCCAGCTCCCCACAGACTTCATTGAGCTGGATCCCCCCCTGCCTGGGAGGTTTGTTTCCAACTCTCCTGTGCATCCAGAGGAGAATTAGCTGCTTTGGTGTGTGTGGCCCTGGGTTTGCACATGGAAAAGCCAAGTAAATATATGATATTGCTGGGGAAACTTCAGAGAAAATCAGCCACAGCTTCTCCCACCTTCCCCTCCCTGGGGTTCCTGAGCATCCCCAAGTACAGCTCGCAGGATTCTCTCCACCCACACTCCTTTCCCCTGCTTTAAGCTCTTCCCACCCCCTCCCTGCAGTGCTTCATCCTCCTCCCTGCCAGCTGAACCTTCCCAAACTCCTGGTGACCTCGTGGGGAGGGGGTTGGAGGGCCGGGATGCTCCCCCAGCCCCGCGGATGGGGTGGGAACGCTCGGGCTGTGACTCAGCGCTCGCGCTCTTCAGGAACGGCATTTCAAGGGATTTCACACCCCAAACACAACCCCAGCTTTCTCTCGCTCAGCAGAAACGAGAGATCAGGAAAAAAAGAAAAAAAAATCAAAAATAAAGCACCAATTCTGGTTTTCCTTTGGTGTTTACAGACCCTTTTAAGGGACCGGTGAGATCCGTGCCAAGCTGGGAATCCGTGGCAATGATGGATATGGATTCATCTCCCTCGAATTTATTTGCATTATGCCCATCCTACATTTTCTAACCTAAAGTGGTGTTGCTGTGGCAGGTGCATGTTGTCCCCCTCCCCTGTTTTGCAGGCTGGGACACAGTTGCTGGAGGGACAAAAAATCTGCAGTTTGGAGGCTTGGGGTGAATCCATTAAGTTTAAAAGCTCCAATAAAATCCATACTTACCTTTTTTTTCCTTCCTCACTGTTTTCTTTCCTGGTTATGCATCTCTTTTTACCCCCTGCAGAACCATATTAAAAAGCAGAGATTCAGAAACCAGCAAAATTATCTAAAACAGTCAAATGGAACAAAAAAAAACCCCACTAATTGAGGAACAGACCTGATTTGCACGGGGTTATTTTTTAGAGGTTTTACTGAGACAGATCTAATTACCAAGTGGCATCATGACACTAATAGAGATATTTACTGCTGCACAGTGGATTTGCAGCCCTCCAGTGACTTCCTTTTGTTTCTGGGAGAAAGGAGCTGGGATTTTGGGGTTCCTTCCCCTCTGTGGTGCTGCGGAGTTGGGGATGGGATGGAGACTGTGCTGTGATACCCAGACAATGTTGATTCACAACTTTCCCTACCCCACATCCCTCTTATTACCAGAATTCCCTTGATTTAACCCAGTTTTCCATAGGACTGTAAATCCCCCAGACAAGGTGGAGTGGCAGGTTATGCACAGGTAATGCTTTAATCACCTTTTTAATTGCCCTTTCCCGCTAGGAATGAACCTGGTGCAGCTCCATGTTTGCTCCTGGAGAGTGAACAGCCACTGGGGCAAACTGGTTTGAACTGGGATAACACTGGGTAAAAGCCCCAGGTTTTTTTTTCTCCTTCCACCAAGCCAAGTTGATGGCATCACTTCCAAAAACACCCAGTGATGACACCTGGGCAGGAGGTGCCTCATTTGGGTTTATATTTGACCCATGGAGGAAAACACAAAAGGGAAAAAAAAAAATCCATGTATTTTTGTTTTCTTCCTGTAAGGCACCACACCCCCAGTTATTGACAGGGAAATTATACACCAGAGGGGTGTTTGTTTATAAAAGAAGAGTGTGATTCAGCTGCCACAGGAGCTGGAAGGGGTTAAACCTAAAATTATATCGGTCCAACCAGAGAACCATAAACAGGAAGTTCTTCCAGAAAAATTTAAATTTAAACCTGGTGACTCAGGTTGGCTCCAGAGCTGCTCAGGAAGGGACACAGGGGTTGCAACCCTGGATTATTCCCTGTGGGTAATTACACTGTTGGTTTGAAAACAGCAGGGAAGATGGGAAGAGTGAGGCTGGGAGGGAGAAGGGGTTTGGATAATCCTGGTTTTTTTGGTTCATCCATGCAGATGGTGCATTGCTCCATCACAAGTGTTTTCTCCCATTGCTCAGAGTTGGGGTTTACAGCAAGTTACACTGATAAAAATGGTTTCTGGGGGTCCAGTTGTTGGATGGAGAAGGGTTAGAGCAGTACTGGGGTGAGGGGATTTGGAAGTGGAGCAGTGGGAAAAGCCAAACTGGGAGGCAGCAGGACCAGAGTCCCCAAATCCATGTTTTTAGGTCAAGCTTTGGGGAGTAGTGTGAGGATTTGGACTGGTCCAAGAGGGGACTTGGGCACCTTCCCAGGAAGCCCCTAGTCTGGATTTGGGATGGGATGGGATGGGATGGGATGGGATGGGATGGGATGGGATGGGATGCAGTGGGATGGGA
>VWZD01010102.1:46825-71579 GCA_013396695.1 Sakesphorus luctuosus | reverse complement strand
TGGGGTGGGGTGGGATGGGACAATGCTGAGCTCCAGGTGAGGCATCTCTGGGAAACAATATTTTGATTTCATTATGCAATATTTCATGGTGAGCCTGATTTTTTCTGTTTAGTTAAACCACTACAACTCAGAAATACCAAGAGATTTTGGCTGAGATGCTTTAGCCGAGGAGCACCTCTTTAACTTAATTAAATACACTGAAAACAGCAGTGGAATTCCTGGATTTTCATTATACTGATAGGTGGAAGAAATCCAATTATTTTCAGGCCGGCAGCGTGGCTGTTCCCAGCTGACCCAGCAGCCCTTACATATGTTGTGTAATTTATTTAGAGTACTCTTCACCTTCGAGAAAAGCATTCAGGTAACCCAGATTTTCCTGGGAATTAAGGATTTTAAGAATGAACGCTGTGCTGGCAGGTGAGCTGCTCCTCCAGCTGCTGGAGCAGAGGAATCCTTTGAAGCAGCTCACAGCTCCAGACACCCAAGTTGTTACTTCTTTTAATATCCTATTTCTAAATATTTACAGGGTTTGTTTGGCGGTTTTTATTATTATTTCATCCTCCCCATCAGGTTTGCCTTTAAGCAGCTCTTCAGCTGTTTGTGGAACAACCTTGCATTTATTTGGGATGGTGGGAAGGTGGGGATGAGTGAGCTGGAGGTGCTGACCTCAGGGATGACAGTGGAAAATCATAAAATCTTGGAATGTCTGGAGTTGGAAGGACCCACAAGGATCAGAGTCCAGTTCCTGGCCCTGCACAGACACCCCAAGAATCCCACCCTGTCCTTCAGAGAGTTATCCAAGCACTCCTTGAGCTTTGGCAGGTTTGGTGCTGTGTGTGCCCAAACCCTGGGGAGCCTGTTCAGTGCCCACCACCCTCTGGGGGAAGAACCTTTTCCTGAGATCCCACCTAACTCACAGAATCGTAGAATTATTTAGGTTGGAAAAGACCTTTAAGATCATCAAGTCCAACCATTAAACTCTGCCCTGGCACAGCTCCAGACATTCCCTGGGTCCTGTCACTGCTCACAGGGAGCAGAGAGCGGAGCTGCCCCTCATTGGGAATGCTGTGAGGTCTCCCTTAGACTCCTCTCTCCCCTTTTTTCCCTCTCCAGGGGTACACACAGCCTGGAAGGAGCCGTGGGACAATCCCTGCTCCCCCTGAGCCCCTCCGGGTTGTGCAGCCGCCTCTCTCACATTCCCTCTCTCCCTCTTTTCCAGGATCCCGTTCAAGATCGGGCAGCCCAAGAAACAGATTGTACCCAAGACAGTGAGTAAACCAGTTCCCTCTTTTTAGCTCCAGCCTCGGATCATGTGGCTGATGAGTCAAGCCGGCACTTTGACTCGTCCCATTTTGCGGAGTGTGGGAGGGAGCTGGAGCAGCAGAACCTGTTGCCGCGTGTGACCAGCGCTCGGTTCCTCGTGCGAGGAGCGAGGGGGAGCCCCAGCCAGGGAGAGTATTTTGGTTTGGGATCTGTTGAAATTACGAATTTTTTTTTTTCTTGGGGGCTGGGGTGGTGTTGTAGGGAGGGAAAAGAGCTCTTTTGGGCTGGCACAGTTTTGCTGGGAGATGGCTGAACGGGTTTGCTTCCTTCCTTGCTTCCTTCCTTCCTTCCTTCTCTCAGCAATGGCTTGTTTGTTCATCCTTTCGGAGCAGATGGAGGAGGAGGAGTGGTTCAGATCGCTGAATATAACTGTTTCCAAAGAAAGGCTTATAAGCTGAGATGCTTTAGTGCTCGGGCGTGAATTAATTTGTGCTGCACAGCATTTGCTTTAAAAGCAAATTAAAAAAGCATTTTGTATTCCCGTGGATTTGAGGCTCCTACCCCAAGTGCTGCTGCTTGCAGCTGCCTGTGGTATTTTCCCTCCTTAAGCAGCTCAGCTTTGCATTTGTCCCGTGCCAAAAAAAAATGCTGTGGAACCTCCCAGGAGCTGGCCCTGAAAACTCACCTGCACACCTGGTCTAAACTCAGGGCCCTGACAGCCAGTGCAGGGCAGACCTTGTCTGTGCAGCAGCACTGGTGAGATAATCCCTTGAACCAGACTAACATCCCTGATCCTTCCTCTCCGGGACACTCAGCGTGGCTAATTCTGCAGGATGCGTGGGCACTCCTGTTTGTGGGGCAGTTTCTCCTTGGGACATGACATTTTCCCTGGAGGCAGAGGGCTAATCCCACCACTCCCTTTAAGGCTTGATTGTCATGTTTTATTCCAAAGGATTTGGTGGTTGTCTGCTGCCGTGGAACAGCAATTTGCTGTAACAGCTCCAAACTGTCAGTACAGAATTTAAGCCAGGCAGGCGATGGAGGGAGACAGGGCTGATAAAATTCCTCAGTGGTTTCTGGTTCCTTCAGCTGCCCATTTCCAGGGGCTGGTGATCCTGTCTGTGGTCCCTCAGGTGTTCACACCCCTCCTAGTTCATACCAGGACCCCTCATTTTTCCTTGCTCCATGACATTTTGCCTCCCATCCTCTTTCCAACACCAGTGTCCTTCCTGGCTGGTGCAAGCTCTGCAGCTCTGGGTGTCTTGACCAGCTTTTCTGGATGTCTCCATCCCACTAGTTCTTACATCCCAGTCGACTGTATTATTTTTTCTTGCTGATTTCCCTCATCTCCTCCTGCATTCCCTGTTGTGGGAGGTTTGTCTTCCCTAAAATCAGCCATTCCCGAGCATGAGCTCCCTGCAGATGAACAGTGGCACCTTTGAGATCTTCCCTTCCCCAGAGCTGCTGGAATGTGCTGTTCTGAAGCAGTTGGCAGGCTTTGCTTACATATATATGTGTGTGTATTAAATAGAACAGCTCAGAATATCCGGCAGGCAGAGGTTCCTTCAGCAGCAAGAGTGTTTCCAGGCCTTTTCCTTCTCCTTCCTTCCTTCCTCAGCTCCCCCAAGAACAAGATTTTGTGTCAATGACTGCCAGGTTGGAAACTGATTTTTGAATGGCTTCCACTTGCTCTGATGATCCTGGTGATGATGATGATGATGTTACTCTCCAGGCAGCACATACATGGAAAGCAGAAAACAGGAAGCCCAAAGCTTTGGAACTTCACGCCAAGTGTAAAGTGCAGCTCTTCAAAGCAGAACAAATGGCAGGAAACCACTGATATCCCCTGGGATCAGGCATTCCATGTCATGGTGTGGAAGGGATGGAGTTGCTTTGTAGCTTCAGTGAACTGCAGGCCCCCAAATTTACCTCCCAGTTGCTGGCTGAGACACTCCATCTGTGCAGGCTTTTGGGAACAGCAGTAACAGCCAAGGTCTGTGATATTCCAGATGTTGGGCTCTGGAGCCCACTGCAGGAAGTGGGAAGGTGTGGCATCTCCAGGGCTGCATCCCAAGCTGATCAGAAGGGAAGTGGTTGTGGGTAGAGGATCTCCCACTCACAGAGACTGGACCACAAAAGAGGATCGTGGAGGGGGAAGCTAAAAAAAAAAGCATTTGTTAGGATCTGACTTCTTTGGCTCTCCATGAGGCCTGGAACTGGAGTCAGGAGAGGGGGATGGCTTTGCCAAGAGGCTTTTTTGTTGTCTTGATGAAACAATGCTGGGGCTGGTGTCAGATCAAGGCCGGCATTAGTCCTGAAAAGCAATTTGCCTGAGCTGCCGAGGAATTAGTCATGACTCCCTGTGCCCACTCGCCTCTGATCCTTTGGAGAAGGGCACAGTGTCAGCCACAGTTTAGCTCTTCAGGGAGAAGGAAACCCCTGTGGAAAATATCAGCTGGTGAACCGAGGTGATCTCCCACTCCCCAGACGTGCCTCTGCTTTGTTTCCACCTTAACCTGGGCAAATCCAATTCCAGACAGCATAATCTCTCCCCTCCTCTTCCCTGAAAAGAGCAGCTGTCACCGGGCCTGCCGGGAGCTGGGTGGGAGGATCTAATGCAGAGAGGACCTGCTGTCAGCAGAGCAGCACAGGACACAGCCCCACAGCCCAATTAAACTAATGCCCAGTGATAGGAGTTAAACCTGGTGGAATTACATCTCTCTCTGCACGATGTTTATTGCTGCGATCCGAGACGTTCTCCCCTCCCTCGGGACAGCTCCGGACGGAGCAGAGGTTGTGGAATCGGAGCTGTCTCATCTCCCGAGCTCTCCTGCAGCTCCAGCTCGCTGAAGTTCACCCATGTCACCCCGAGGTTGTTCCTGCTCTTCACCAGGGCTGGGCTTATCCAAGCAGGCAGGGAGCAGGGAAGCAGAGCCAGCCGTGCATCCCCACAGGTCCTTGGGATGGGGTGACCAAGAGCACAGCCCCTCATGTTACCTGGGTTTGATCCCTTCTCCCTCCCTGCTTCCCTCATTCTTGCTCTGGCCTGGGCTGACTCAGACCACTCTCCCTCCTCCTCCTCGCTGGCCAGCCTGGGCTGAGTCAGCTTGGCCCGGAGCGGGACCTGGGCTGCCAAACCTCCCTTCCTTGACTCATCCCAGCAGCTCTGCCTGCCCCGGGGATCTCGGACACAGGAGCTCCATGAGCAGGAGGATTCCACTGCAGCTGCTGGCCCTTGGTGCCTTTCCTTTGGGCTCCACCAGTGAGCTGGAAATCCCAAACCAGCAGAGTAAATGTTGCAGCAATGGTGGGGGGACTGGAGCACAAGTGCTGTGGGGAGAGGCTGAGGGAGCTGGGGGTGTTTGTGCTGGAGAAGAGGAGGCTGAGAGGTGAGCTCAGCACTGTCTGGAAGTGCCACATCAGGGAAGTTGTGGCCAGCTGGGGGTTGGTCTCTTCTCCCAGGCACTCAGCAATAGGACAAGGGGGCACGGGGGGCTCAAGCTCTGCCAGGGGAAATTGAAGTTGGAGATGGGAAAAAACTTCTTTGCAGAGAGAGTGCTGAGGGATTGGAATGGGCTGCCCAGAGAGGGGGTGGATTCCCCATCCCTGGAGGTTTTTCAGCTGAGCTTGGCCGTGGCACTGAGTGCCATGATCTGGTGACGGGACTGGAGTTGGCCCAAGGGTTGGACTTGATGGTCTTGGAGGGCTTTTCCAACCCAATCCATTCTGTGATTCTAAGTGATGCCAGTTAAACCATTTAACTCATTTTCACTCTCTTCCTTCAGTCTTCAGTGGGACCAAACTGGTCTCTGCTTTTGGGAGGTGTGTCCTTTTTCCCTTTGCCACCTTTCTGGAAAGCTTTCCTGCTGGATGGGGTTTTGGAGAGCTTGCTGGGTGAAGTCCATGATACCCCAGATCTTCCTGAATTCTGCAGCATTGCTCTGGCTCGGGGCTCTGCACAGTCAATGTTCACCCATATGACTTACCTTGAATCTTGCTTGATGAGATGGCAAAAGCTCAGCAGAAATTCCAGGTTACAGCAGAATTTCTGGCCTCATTACATGGGTTTCTTATTTTTTTTTTTTGGAGAGGAGGGAAGACGAAACATAAACTCTCCTCTTTTTCCCAAGACCCACGAAGAGGCTGAGAACCTGTAGCAATCAGCTCATCCTCCTCCTCCAGGAGAAAAAAATAAATCTCAGGGGAATAGGAGGGTTCATCACATCCCCTTATTTCCATTTCTTTGTAGTGCTGGGTTTGGTCTTGGTTGATTGCCTTGTAACCGTGGGGGTGATTATGATCCTGCCCTTAAAGCAGGAGGGATGTTATCGCAGGTGGGAGGCCCAGTGTTTGCAAACAAAAAATAACTGGGTTTAGAAGGACGTTGTTTCATTTCAAAGCTTTCAGGAGCTCATCGTTCTTTATGTAGATTTAAATAAAAACCCCAGAGTCAAGTGATTTTACATTACCCAGCCCCTGTGCCTGGGGAGAAAAAAGGTTCAATGCAGAAACACGGTTTGATTTTTGAGTTCTCAGAGAGAGGCTGCGGAGAAGTGGGATTATTTTAATATTATGGGAACTTCCCTTCAGGATATTGTAATTTTCTTGCCTGTACTTCTTGTTCTCGTTACTCTTAACGTGATAATCCTTTCCACAGCCTTTTGCCGTGAGTGTCGGGTACGTGTGACCACTGACAGCTACTGGGAGCAGGAATCCCTGTGTGCTCTGCAGAATGTTCTCAGCTTGGCCTCCTTGCCTGAGAATCTGCGTGGTGGGAGCTTGTGAGAGCAGGTTTGCCCTCTCTGGAGCACGGGGAGCCCTGCTCCTGGCTGGTTTGGTGGGATATCTGGGCTCCTGTGGTGCTGGTGGGAGCAGCAATGGCTGGGAGGCTCCATGAGCTCCCAGACTGTGATGACTGGGAGCCAGTTGCTGCTTGTGGGCGTGAAAAATAAGAGCAATCCATGGGCAGCTGTCTCTGGAGAGATGGGCTGGGGATGTGAGTCAGGCCAGGCAGCTGAAGTGTCGCTCTGTGTGGAGTTGCCTGGGTCCTGTGAGGAAAGCACAAGGCTCTGGGAGGGGGTTTGGGAGGGCTGGGAAGGTTTGGAGTTCCACATCACCCATGGGGAAGTTTTGCCTTTTTAGAATGAATCACAGAATCCCTGAATGGTTTGGTTTGGAAAAAACCTTGAAGTTCATCCAGTCCCACCCCCTGCCATGGGCAGGAACACCTTCCACTATCTCAGGTTGCTCCAACCTGGCCTTGGACACTCCCAGGGATGGGGCAGCCACAGCTTCTCTGGGCAACCTGTGCCAGGGCCTGCCCACCCTCACAGGGAGGAATTCCTTCCCAATATCCCACCTAACCTTGCCCTGTGGCAGTGGGAAGCCATTCCCTGTGTCCTGTTCCTCCATCCCTTGTCCCAGGTCCCTCTCCAGCTCTTGGAGCCCCTTTAGGCCCTGCATGGGGCTCCATATCCATTAAGCAAAGATGCTTTTACTTATTGCACAGAAATGAGGGAATCTAACAGCAAAAAGGGACAGATAACCTGTATATTTGCAGGTAGTTGCATTTCATAACCAAACCCTCAAGTTTTTTGAGGAACTGCTTGCTGAGCAGACACAAGAAAGATCCTGCTGAACATGGAGAACTCTGGAGCTCCACACCAAGGGAACAACACTCCCAGCCTTCAAAGGACATATTTTTGAGTCATGCCCGACCCTCTCTGGTTTGCAACCAAAACAATTCACACCTAAGGCTTATAAATAGAATGCAATACTCCCAGGTTATTTTAGCAGCCGGAACAGCCATGGAGATGGAGGGTGAGTTTTCCTCTGTGCCAGTTACCTGACCTCCCGGCACCAGCTGCCACGGATTTCTGCAGCTCCCCCAACCCCAGGCACAAAGTCGTGTGAGCTGCCCCCACACTGCTCCGTTCCTGTTCTCCAGAGCCCAATTTTAGCAGCACGAATGGGAGCTGGAGCTCCGTGGAGGTTTTTGCAGCAGCAGCAGCAGCAGGGAGAGCCAGCTCGCATCCCCCGGATGGTGGGAGCGGATGGTGCGGACAGCTGGCCACTGGGATGGGGATGGGGCTGGGCTGCTCACTGCCTGCCTTCACATCGGGCTGGAGGAGCTCCAGGACAGCCCCAAAAACCCACGAGGTTTCGAGAAAACTGAGATTTCAGCTCCCATCCTAAAATTCCAACCTTTTAATTTGCTCGAAAATCAAACATCCCTATTAAGCGTTTTGCTGTTGCTTCAAGCCTGGGATTGAAATCCCGAGGACAGCATGAAGAATTGGAACAAACCTTTGGATCTTTCTAGTCCTGGCTGCTTCCAGCACTCCACATTTCCTTAATAGCACAGGAGCTTGACAACACAAGTGAACCCAGCGCTGATCCCATGACAACAAACGCGCATGTATTTACTCTTGGCTGGTCAATTGAAATCCATTTGCTTCTTTGGTTGACGAGGTGTGGAATGAATGTTTCGAGTGTGTTAAAACAGTCAGCATGGAAAGAAAGTTCCCTAAAATATCTCCCATCGCTGGAGGTTTGCTGCCAGATAGCAAGTGGGAGGGAGCAGTCATTGAGGGAGCATGGGGAGAAGGCTGTGCCTGAGCTCTGAGCACAGGTTTCCCCTCCCTTTTTGAGGTGTCACAGTCCACTTGGATCGTTGCTCCAGGCCAAGGATTTCATGGGAGGGAGTTATTGCAGGGATGAGGAGCCTACAGAGGGGGCGAATAATACGGACATGGGAGGGCTCAGTAGTGGCTTGAGGGGTTTGGGGGGAGTTTAATCATCTTGGGGGTGAAGGAAGAAGCAGCTGGGAGGGGGTCAGACCCCTCTCAGTGTCCTTTGGAGCTGGAGGAGAGAGTCAGAGCTCCCTCAGCGTCCTTTGGAGCTGGAGCAGAGGGTCAGACCCCCCCTCAGTGTCCTTTGGAGCTGGAGGAGAGAGTCAGAGCTCCCTCAGTGTCCTTTGGAGCTGGAGCAGAGGGTCAGACCCCCCTTGGTGTCCTTTGGAGCTGGAGGAGAGGATCAGAGCTCCCTCAGTGTCCTTTGGAGCTGGAGGAGAGGGTCAGACCTCCCTTGGTGTCCTTTGGAGCTGGAGGAGAGGGTCAGTCCCCCCTCAGTGTCCTTTGGAGCTGGAGGAGAAGCAGCTCCTCTCAGTTTTTGGAAGTGGGCTTATGCCCCAGGCACCGCTCGGGCCGTGCTCAGTTGTGACCTCCCTGCTTTTGGTGCATTCCCATTTACTCCATCAGCTTCCAGTCCCTGTGCCGGGGCACATCCTTGGGGTGAGCTGACACGTTTGGTGGCAGTGTCTTTGCTCCAAGAGAGTCTGGAGTGAAAAAAAACCCAAGACTTCCTTTCCTTTTGAAGCAATAACCCACTGTAGCTGCAGCTTGTGCTTCCCAGGGTTCAGGTCAGCATTTCCCAGGCACAGGTTTCCCTGCACAGATTTGCCACTCCAGGCTCCCCTGCAGCCCCTTGGAGCTGATTTCCATCTCTTTTTTTTTCCACAGGTGGAGAGAGACTTCGAAAGGGAATATGGAAAGCTGCAGCAGTGAGTATCAACCACACTGGTCAGACAGGACCATCCACATGCTTCTCTCCTGTCCTCTTCCTGCATCTTTCCAGGGAATTTTAGCCAGTTATGCTCTTCCCAGTGAGCAAGTCACTTACTGCCCTGTAATTCCTCATTCTTTAGTTTCTCTGGTGGCTGAGTGTTGAAAGGTCTCCTAAGAAGTATTTGCAGTGGAGTTGAGGTTTGCAGATTATAGCAGCTCTAAAAAAGAGTGTAAAATTCCCAGAGAACTGTGGGCTCCCTGAACAGCCCAACATCTCTGAGGATCAGGAGTGGCTTTGCCATCCTAACTGTGTCACAGGAGTTCACACAGATCATCTGGAAGCATTTGGCTTTACCATTTGTTCTAAGTGTGAGGACTTTTAAGAAAATATGTGAACTGTGAATAAGAGATCACCAACTTGAAAAGGTTAAAAACCATCTGAAAACCACCCAAAAGGGTTGAGCTGCACTGAACTTCATAGAGCCTTGCCTGGATATTTTTAACTCCCACCAGAAGCCAGCATATTCAGCCCGTAAATGATTTGTTGCATGTATGATACACTTGGGTTCCTTTCCTTCCAAGATTCCGACTTTGCCTTCTTCTCCCATCTTTCAGATTGGAAGATCAGACCAAAAAACTTCAGAAGGATATGAAGAAAAGCACAGATGCAGACTTGGGTAAGCGACTGTAGGATACATAGACTGTGAACTTGGCCACAAAGAGATGAAGTGACTTTCTCAAGATCACATGAGTAATGTGTGACAAGTCTGGAAAACAAATCCCGAGCTCAGTCCCACTCAGTGTGCTTTGTTACAAGGCCATCTGCGAGAGGGCTGCGAGCAGCAGCTCAGCCCAGGGAACACAGAGTGTGTTCCAGCCTTAGTCCCTGTCTCCTGGGCTCTGTGGCCTTGGACAAATCCCTTTCTTTTCTTTGCCTCAGCTTCTGTGACTGAAAAATAGGTGTCATTATTCCAGTTAGCCAGGCAGGAGCAGCTCCAGCTGAGCCTCCTGTGTCAGCAGGGCATATTCACTTCCTTCAGGGAAGGGCACTGAGCACTATCTGAAGCCCCAGGAAGGTGGGACGAGGCTTTGGGGGGTCTGCAGAGCACAGGCTGTGTCCGTGTTTCCTGTAGGAATTGCTGACCTGGCAGCTCTTATTTGGGAATAACCCTTCTCATTCTCTGAGTGGCTTCTTCCTTTGGCTTCTCCTCATGGCAGTGGGTGATGTAGGAAGCAATAAACAGCTCATCTCTGCCTGTACCCACCACAGCTGCATGCTGGGGGTGACATCTGCCCTTGCAGGTGGCCTGTCCCACCTCACAGCACCTCCCGGCTCCCTCCAGAGCTTCTCCAGTCAGAAACCAGTGTTCCCACACCAGCAGTGGAGGGGAACTGGGAGCTGCATTTGATGGGTGCCGGTTATTGAACGGAGCAGGGCAGGAACCTGCAGCAAAGAGCTGCTTTAAACACAGATGGTTTTTCTCAGCATGTGCTTTGGAGCAGTCCCTGTTTGTGCCTGGCCCCCACAGCTCCAGAGCCAAGGCTGATGCACCAGCACAAACAGGTGTGGGCTGGACTGGGCCAGTGCTCATCCCGTGGGACTGGGGTCACAGCAGGGCAGTGGGGTGGGAAGGAGCCCCACCAGCTGGCAAACCTGGGGCTTCCCATCATCCACACTCACCTGTGTGTCTGTGTGTGTGTGCCTGCCTGGATATTGCCAGAATAAACACAGATCCGGGCTCTTCCCATGCTCTCCCACCATTCCCACCACAGGGTGGGAAAGGCAACACAAAGAGGCACTGCCAGGACTCTTTTCCAGGGTGAAAACTGCCCTTTCCGAGGACTCTGGTCATTGTCAGGGATCCTTGGTAAGTTTTTCCTTGTTAAGGATTCCCCTCCCCTCCCTTGCAGTGGGCGTTGTTTATATGGAGCATTTCAAGTCCCAGAGGAGCTGTGGGAGGACTTTCTTTTTCCGTTCTGCTACATGGCAGAGTCACAAATGAGCCTCGGCCAGATCCAGGAAGATCTGATTTCTCATTTAAAGGCATGAAATCATGAGTGGAGGGGAAGATGTCGAGCACAGTCTGGTGAGGGATGGCTGAGGGAAAAGGAGGCAGATCAGATCAATCCCAGGGGATTGCTCTCCTCACCTGGCAGTGCCCATTCCCAAGGGGACATCACTGTGCTTGCTCAGCCAACATCCAGCCCCCGGATCCGACAGGGATAGCAGTTTATCCACAGCGTTGTGTCCTCCTGTCTTATCCCTCTGAGCTGAGGGGGTTGGTTATTCACTGCCTGCAAACACTTCCTGGCAAACTGGACCTGGTGGCTCGAGTCTCCACCTTCTTCCCAAAAAACTCAGCTCAGAACAAGACCAATTCTTCTGTCTGCACAAAAATATCCCTGCGAGGCTCTTCCGGCTGCAGCAGCGTGGCTGGAACAGGGAATGGGATATCAGCAGCACTCCCTGTCCTGTGGCTAAAGATCACTCACCCCCTTCCCCACCCTCCCTCCAAACAAAACAGGACCTTAAGGAGCAGGAGGATGTTGTTTAACTGGAGATAAAATGTCTCCATTGAAATGAGGTGCAGGTAACCCACTGGATCCCCCTGGCTCAGGTTTGCTCTCTGGGTGGTCTCCATTGCCTTTATCAGATTTAAACAAACAAGGCTCTAAAGTCCTAAATTCCTTTAGTTAGAGCTGCATCTCACATGTTTTCTGAGCAAAGAGCAGTGCAGACCCTGTTGAAGCCCACCCTGAGGGATGGCTGATCCTGTCTCATTCTCTTCTCTCTCTCCCCTCTCCTTTGCCTCCCCTCTGCCTTGAGACCCTCAGAGCCCCGCAAAGTGCCTTTCCAGCACCCTACAGATGAGGTCAGCAATTCAGGGGAAACTCCTGACCCAGATTCTCCCTGAACATTCCCAAACCCCACCAATTCCCACCCTCCCAGTGTGACCCCCACCGCTCGCAGCCTCTCCCCTCCCTCCAGTTCACTTTCAATCCTATCCTATGAAGGGAAACTAATTTTTCTTCCAGCTGAAGGAGTTGTGCCATTCTGTCCCATTCTGGCACAAATCCCTCCTCTGATGTGGTCACACATATGGATTATATCCCATCTGTTTAAAGGTTTAAATGCCTAAAGCCTTAATGTTTGGATAATAGATGGATACGGTAGCTTTGTTATTCCATAGTCAGAGCCTCGCTCTGCATTTTGCTCCCCAGCTCTGCAGCTTCTGAGCTCTCTGTATAATTGTGTGTAACCTTTAAATCAGAATGTTTAACCCCTTGATTTATGATCTTAAGCCCCATTATTCAGATGGCTTTAACTTTTAATATCTGAGGGAGTACAGTAGGAGCCTTTCCAAAGCTCCTCCGTGGCACAGCTCAAGCATCTGGCTTTGTGATCTCAAACTGGAATAACTTCCAGCACTGAGGAAAAAGAACAGTTTTTTTTAGTACCAGTGACTGTTTTTTTGGTCTGTTTTATCCCTGTTTATAGTGATGCTTTCCTTGTTAATAATCTTTCTTTCCATTATGTACCTTAGGTAATTTCTTGTTCTTTTGTAGTGGTTCTGTCCTAGGGGTTGAATTTTCCCTTTGAAGACCAAGTGTTTGGAAAAAGAGGGATGTGTCTGATGGGAAACAAGCTCAGTAAGACAGGAGCTGAAGCCCATCAGAGCATGGCCTGGTGCTTCTGGACTTCTTGGTGGCACTCCCAGGGTCTGAAGGGGCTTTGCATTCCCCCTGGTTTATTCTTCACAGGCACAAAATTCTTGAGGGGAAAATGCTTAACTTGTGTCCCTTCTGCAGGAGAGGAAAAGAGAAACCTTGTCTTCCAGCCCTGTCAGTCTGGGCTTTTCCCACTAAATCCACTTCAAATATATATTTTTTTTATAAAGCCATTTGAAAGACTTAATGGACTGTGATTTTTTCTCATTGTGGAAGAGCTGTAGTGAGGCTGAGAGTGACACTTAATAGTCTGTCGAGAAAAGATGTATAAAAACCCCCATCTAGGACTTTTTTTTTTAAGAGAACAGTGCTTTTGTTAGTCTGGGATTATTTCTGGCAGCATCACAAGCCATATATTTCAGTGGTTCAGGCTTAACTTATACAAAAACAGTTCTCTGGGTGTTTACATGAATGAATTGGTGGCTTTTCCTTTCTTTTCTCTCAGCCCCCAGTGAGTATCTCCCTGGAAGTTTGTGCCCTGTTTTTGCCCATCTGCCCTGTGTGGTTGTTTGTGCCAGCCCTGGCAGGGAGAATCATGACCCTCTGTGGTTTCTTTTCCCTGCTCCCACAGCCATGTCCAAGTCTGCTGTGAAAATCTCTTCAGACCTGCTGTCCAACCCCCTGTGTGAGCAGGAGCCTGGATTCCTGGAGATGGTCATGGCCTTCGACACAGCCATGAAGAGGATGGACTCCTTCAACCAGGAGAAGGTGAACTGGCTGTGGCTGGGAAAGGGGAGAGCAGAGTGTCCTGCTGGCATAGAATTCCAGAGTGCTTTGGATTGGAAGGGTCCTTAAAGCCCATCCAGTGCCACCCCCTGCCATGGTAGGGTCACCTCTCACTATCCCAGGGTGGACACTCCCAACCTGCCCTTGGACACTCCCAGGGATGGGGCAGCCACAGCTTCTCTGGGAATTCCATCCCAGCTCCTCACCACTCTCACAGGGAGGAATTCCTTCCCACTTAGAGGTGACCTCAGCACTGTCTGGAAGTGCCTGAAGGGAAGTTGTGGCCAGCTGGGGGTTGGTCTCTTCTCCCAGGCACTCAGCAATAGGACAAGGGGGCACGGGGGGCTCAAGCTCTGCCAGGGGAAATTGAAGTTGGAGATGGGAAAAAACTTCTTTGCAGAGAGAGTGCTGAGGGATTGGAATGGGCTGCCCAGAGAGGGGGTGGATTCCCCATCCCTGGAGGTTTTTCAGCTGAGCTTGGCCGTGGCACTGAGTGCCATGATCTGGTGACGGGACTGGAGTTGGCCCAAGGGTTGGACTTGATGATCTTGGAGGTCTTTTCCAACACAATCAATTCTAGGATTCTATGATTCTATCCCATCTAACTCTGTCCCTGCAATGGGAAGCCATTCCCCCTTACCCCATCACTCCACGCCTTGTCCAGAGTCCTTGTGTCTCACCCCTCCAGGCAGATCTTCCTTCCCTTTCTATCATCATCTCCAAGACTTTTCCCACAGGTGTTTCTCTCTAATCTCACCCTTCCCACTCTGGTTGCACTGAGGATTTCAGCTCACCCTGAGCACGTGGGGGGAATTTGCTCCTTTTTGGTTAAAGGCTGTTGTGTTGTGCCCAGAATCCCAAACCATCCCATGATGGGCTCTGTGCAAACCCATATCCTTGTGCAAACTGGCTTTTCCAACCAACCTGATGTCCAGTCATCCCTTCTGCTTTCCACAGGTGAATCAGATCCAGAAGACAGTCATAGAGCCTTTGAAAAAGTAAGTACCAAAACCAAAAAGTAAGTATCATCTCATGTTTGTCAGAGTCCTGTGCTTTAGGGATGTGGATCATGGGGAGAGGTGGTGCCAGGCTGGGAATCAGCTTTGTCTTCACAGGACAATTAACACTGAAATGTGTTAAAGAAACCAACTACTCTGTGTTTATGGGTTGGTTTCTACCAACACTTTGTTCCAGCAAAGCAGCAAAAACCACCCAGGGATCTTCCACAGAGACACATCCAGGGTGGTGAGAAACTGGTTGGTTGAGCAAAAATTCCTTTCCTTTGGAAGTTTTCTAAAGAAAAAAGGATGAAGTGAAAGTTCTTGCATGTTTATAATTAATATTCCCATGCAAGGAAGGAAAAGATGTTGCAGAGCCTTTGTAGCCAAAGAGGTGGGAAATAATGAGAGGAAAACATCCAAATTCCAGTTTTGTCACCCTGGTCTCCTCTGGCATCCACAATTCCCACCTTTCCCAGGGTCACAAGTTGTACCCTGAAACCTTCCAGGATAATTCAATTCTCTCCCACATACCCTCTGAAATCCTGAGATTGGCTGTTTTGTTACAAGAACAGAGCAAAGCGAGCAAAAAATAAAATGAAATTACTGTAATATGACAGTAAGTGTTGCAAATTGCTGAATAACAATTTTAGTTTAGGTTTGACACACAGAGGGTTGTTGTGGTTTTGGGTTGGGTTTTTTTTTTTTTTCTTAAGTTGTTGCTTCTGCCCAAATCTGAAAGTAAAATCTCCTGTATCACTTAACACCTGAGGTTACAGCATGTTCCTGTCTGGGGGGTGTTTGGTGACTCAAGTTTTACCTTTGTCGTCTTTCCATGACCAGAAATTCTTGCTTATTTAAGGGGAAAAAAATGAAGAAAGAAAGCAAGAAAAAGCTAAAAATCCCAGCCTTTTGCTGTGGAATTGTGTTGCTTATTATCTAGATTGTCCTCATGAAAGATACATTAACTTTTTCTTCCAGCATTCTGTTAAAATTGGAAGAACTTGTGTTTCTGAAATATTCTGGTTTTTTCCTCCAGCTTGTGTTTGTTAATGAAATGAAAAGACAATCCCTGCAAACCTGCCTTGTGTTTTAAATCCTGGGGTGGTTAATTCAGAAGAATAAAGACATTTCCATGTGTCCATGGCTGTGAAGATGCTCCAAAGGGTGGAGCCCCTCTGGAAAAGGCTGGGATTGCTGGGAATGTTCACCTGGAGAAGGGAAGGCTCCAGGGAGACTTGAGAGCCTCTTGCAGAGCCTAAAGGGGCTCCAGGAGAGCTGGAGTTGGACTTGGGACAAGGGATGGAGGGACAGGACACAGGGAATGGTTTAGATGGGATATTGGGAAGGAATCCTTCCCTATGAGGGTGGGGAAGCCCTGGATTTCCCAGAGGATGCCCAGTCCCTGGAAATGTCCAAGGCCAGACTGGATGGTGTTTGGAGCAACCTGGGATAGTGGAAGGTGTCCCTGGAACTGGATGATCCTTAAGATCCCTTCCCACCCAACCCATTCCTTGATCCCATGACACAGGACCATCAGTTATCTGTCCAATCCTCAGTGTTTACTCCAACATCCTGGCTGCTCTTCAGGCTTGGCAATTCTCTCCAACTCCCTAAATTTCCATTGGCCTAGAATATGATATTTTCCCCACCCTCCCTGCCCTTTGGCACCTGCAAACCATCTCTGGGTGCTCTTAACCAGCTTATGTTTCATGCTGGGGGAGCTGCATCTCCACACTGAGCACAAAAACCTGCCCTTCCTTCCCTCCCCCTTCCTTTTGTAGGTGCATCCCCAGCCAGGAACTTTTCTGAGAAGCCCAAGGGTCCATTTTGAGGCTAATGAGATGCAGGAGAGAAGTGCAGAGTTTGCACCTCCCCTTGTCCTGCTGGCAAAGAAACCCCAGCGACATTTCTGGGATAAAAGTTCCAGATTAATGAAAGCTGCCTTGAGGAGCTCTTCTCATTTCCAGTTAGGTATTCCTTCCCCTCGCTGAGGCAGCTCTCCCAAGCCTCTCCCAAATTTGCTTTGACCTAGAAAAAAAGGCTTTTTTGCTCCAACAGCTGCACTTTATTACATCTTCACTGGTGGTCTTTCATAGTTTATTAGCCAAAGAAACAGATAAGTTTAATCCAGACAATTATCATTAGTGGTAATATATTGTAATCAGAGGCACATGGGCTGTAAAATCTCCATTCAGTTGTCCAGGGATTGGAGTTTTCAGGCAAATATTGGGGAATTTGTTAAACCATGTTGGAAAAAAGCAGTAGTAGGTTTAGAGGGAGGGGTTAGAGGCTTGTATTGTTTAAATCCTTCTCCTTCTGGGGACGTAGGGTTATTCATAATTTGGCTTTTTGAGCCCCTTGGCTGGGAATTGCACATTTATTTTCAGGGCAGGAGCAAACTCCAGTGAGAATATTGCATATTTCAGTGGTGGGTTGGGCAGGGAGCTGGGCAGGGTCAGCAGGGATCGGCTCCTCTCTGGGAGATGCCTGTGTAATTTCACACCAGATCAGCAGATTTGGGGCAAAGGGGATAAAAACCAGCTGTTTTTCCTTCCCTCTCCCAGCTCTTCCCTCTGGCCTGGGTGAGCAGCCAGGGCAGGGATTGGTGATGTCGTCTTAGTGTTGCATTTAAGGAAGGAAGCAGCTTAAATAGGCCAGGTGGTTTGGAGATCCACGGGATTTAGTGCCTTTCACGTTCAGAGCTGATTTTCAGGGCTGCAGGGTCTCAATTTAACAGCCTCTGTCTGAACCCCCCTGAGCAAGGGGGTGTTGTGGTCACCTGGCACAGCATCATTCCCTTGGCTCCCAGCATGGCCCTGCTGCCAGAGCTGGAAGGGTTTGGCCATGGGGGTGGTGTAGTCATCCTGGCACAGTGCAATCCCCTTGGAGCATTGTACTGCTCCCAAAACTGGAGAGGCCACGGGAATGTCTTGATCTTCCTGTCGTGGGACCATCTCCTTGACTCTGAGGATGACCCTGCTCCCAGAACTGGAGAGGCTTTGGCCATGGGAATGTCCTGCCCACCCTGGCATGGTACCATCCCTGTGACTCTGAGGATGATCCTGCTCCTAAAACTGCAGAGGCTTTGGCCATGGTACCATCCCTGTGACTCTGAGGATGATCCTGCTCCTAAAACTGCAGAGGCTTTGGCCATGGGAATGTCCTGGCCACCCTGGCATGGTACCATCTCTGTGACTCTGAGGATGATACTGCTGCCAGAACTGGCAGAGTCGTTGGCCATGGGGTTGTCCTGATCACCCTGACATGGTGCCATCCCTGTGACTCAGGATGATCCTCCTCCCAGAACTGGCAGAGGGTTTGGCCATGGGAATGTCCTGGCCACCCTGGCATGGTACCATCCCTGTGACTCTGAGGATGACCCTGCTCCCAGAACTGGAGAGGCTTTGGCCATGGGAATGTCCTGGCCACCCTGGCATGGTACCATCCCTGTGACTCTGAGGATGACCCTGCTCCCAGAACTGGAGAGGCTTTGGCCATGGGAATGTCATGGTCACCCTGGCACAGTATGGTGCCTTTGCCCCCATGGTCCTGCTCCCAGAATTACAGAGGGTTTGGCCATGAGGATGTCAGGATTACCCTGGCACAGTACCATTCCTTTGGCTGGCACAATGTCCTGCTCCTGCAGTTGTAGCTGGAGAGGGTTTGGCCATGGGAATGTCATGGTCACCCTGGCACAGTATGATGCCTTTGACCCCATGGTCCTGCTCCCAGAATTACAGAGGGTTTGGCCATGAGGGTGTCAGGATTACCCTGGCACAGTACCATTCCTTTGGCTGGCACAATGTCCTGCTCCTGCAGTTGTAGCTGGAGAGGGTTTGGCCATGGAAATATCCTGGCCACCCTGGCATGGTACCATCCCTGTGACTCTGAGGATGATCCTGCTCCCAGAACTGGCAGAGGGTTTGGCCACGGGGTTGTCCTGGTCACCCTGGCTTTGGCGGGGGTGACACAGAGGGTGCTGCCAGCGGGGTGCCACCACTCAGGGGTGGGTGTCAGCCCGGTGGGACACCTCAGAGTCCCACTCCATCCTCTGCCATCACCCCACTGTTCCCATCACCCCCTAAAGGGCCTTTCCCGGGGGCAGCCACAGCCGATGTCGGGCCGGGAGCAGCTCCAGGGGTTCCGCACCGGAAGCAGGACAAGCTGCTTTCATGGCCTTACTGAGCCCCTAATGAGGATTTGGAGGCCGAGCAGCCACATGGCTCCTGCCCTGCCTAATCCCCCCCTGCGCCCCTCGCCCTGCGCTGTGCCCTCCCCTCGGAAGGGCTGGGTTTCATTTCCCCCTTCCTGGTGGGTGGGCAGCGTGTGGGCACGGGCTGAGGAATGGCAGGAATCCCCTGAGCCTTCCTGGGGCCTCTCCCAGACTCCCCACCCCTCAGCTGATGCTCCCCAGCTCTGTTATTCCTCTTTTTTCTCCCAGCCCCTTTCCTTTTGCTTTCATTATCATCCCTAAAATGCTGCCATGGGGAAGAGCCACCTGTGTGCCAGCTTAGTCCAGCTCAGTCCAGCCAGTGGGAGTGTTTGAGAAGCTTGAAAGTGGGGAAAAATAAAGGTTTTACCATTATTTTTCCCTGTGTCAAAGCCCTAGCACCTCATTCCCATTGCTGGCACTAGAAATGGACTGGAAAAAGCCACAGGATGAGGATTTGGGATGGAGAGGAGGAGGAGAAGAGCTGCAGGTAAAGAGGTGATGGGATGTTCCCACTCCTCCAGCATCCCCACCAGCCCCATCCTGGCCTTCCCAGCAAAGACACAGGAAGAAGTTTTCAATTTTCAAGCCCCAGACTTGTCAGCTGGGCTGACAAACAAACAGATCCAGCAGTGCTGGGAATCCTGGGGGCACTTTTATCTCCCATGGCAGTGTCTCTCCAGCCCCATCCTTTAATTACAGGAAGCTGAAGGGAGGCTGGCGTGGAGACGAGGTGGCAACATGATTTATAATTCAGAGGATGGGGTGATTTAGATGTTTTCCCAAGGATAACCTGTCATCCTAAGAGGAGTTCACCAGCAGGTTCCCCCTCTCTCCCCCTGCAGCAGCAGGGAGATAGTAATTTGTATTTTCTTTTCGTTATCCCTGCGTATCTCCCCTCACCTGCTCCTCTTAAGCTGCCTGGGCTGTAATCCCCTCTCAGCAGCCTTCCCTAAAAAGTGACAGGGAACAACAGCAGCTTATTCCACAAGCTGCTTTCGTGGCAGGGGCTCTAATACCCCGTGCTGCTGTTTTACCTTCACTTCAACACCATCCCCACCAAAATTTATCTAAAATCGGCCTCGATGTTCTTTGTTTTGTGTAAAAAAAAATTAGAACTTGGGTAGCAGGGGGCAGCGGTGAGGATTTGGGATTGGTTATGGCTGTCAGACCCCCTCATTCCCTGTGGAAACAGGGGCTGGGAGGAGCACAGGCAGGAGGATGGTGCTGGGATTATTGATAAGATTAAATATTAGGGAATTTTTTTTCCTTGAAAAGGATTGTTGGAACAGACTGCCCAGGGCAGTGGTGAAGTCTCCATCTCTGGGAGTGTTCAAAAAACATGTGGATGTGGCACTTGGGGACATGGTTTGGTGGTGAACCNATGGGGAATCCACCCCCTCTCTGGGCAGCCCATTCCAATCCCTCAGCACTCTCTCTGCAAAGAAGTTTTTTCCCATCTCCAACTTCAATTTCCCCTGGACTTGATCTTGAAGGTCTTTTCCAACCTTAATGATTCCATGATTCTGTGATAAATTCCAGGGTTTTCATCTGTGCATCTTGCAGTGATAGCAATTGTTGCCCTTCCTCCATGTGTGGGTGGAATGGGGGTGAGTGAAACAACCAGGATTTGCTTGTGAGGCTTCCCTGCTCCTTTCCCTGCTCCTTTCCCTGCTCCTTTCCCTGGCTCCCTAAAATTCTGGGTGTAGTTGCTCAGACTCCACTTCCAGAGGGGCTGTTGCTGTTTGGGTGTTGCTCCCTTCCCACAGCACTGAGGTTGGTCCTTGTCCCTCGTGTGCTGCCAGGAGGGTTTGGAAAACATCTTTGATCCCCGTGGGGTTGTTCTTGGAGGGCTTGGCAGTGCCTGTGGATGGCAGGAGCTCTGCAATAGGACAAGGGGGCACGGGGGGCTCAAGCTCTGCCAGGGGAAGTTGAAGTTGGAGATCAGGTAGAAATTCTTTGCAGAGAGAGTGCTGAGGGATTGGAATGGGCTGCCCAGAGAGGGGGTGGATTCCCCATGCCTGGAGGTTTTTCAGCTGAGCTTGGCCGTGGCACTGAGTGCCATGATCTGGTGACGGGACTGGAGTTGGCCCAAGGGTTGGACTTGATGATCTCGGAGGGCTTTTCCAACCCAATCCATTCTATGATTCTGTGATTCTATGATTTGTGCCAGGCTCTGCACCAGCAGCTTTGTAAATAACATGCATGGGATAGTTGGGAAGACTCTGGGCCGACATGTGAAGTTGTGAAGTCGTCGGAATAACTTGGCACTGGCACGAGCCTGTATCTCCCTGTCGCCCTGCACGGGTGTTCACCACCCCTGGCACTGCACTTGGGATCATGTTTCTGTCCACACAGGGAGAAAAAAGCCTGGGCAAGGGCTTCAGCATGGGCAAGAAAGCCTTTCTTTGTGAAACCAGGGGGATTTCAGAGCTGCTGGTTCGCAGGGAGTTCAGGTGGAGTGATTCCTTCAGGATCCAGAGGCAGCTTTGCCTCAATCCGCAGCAGCTGAAGGAAGGAGCATCCTCCCCTCTGCTTGAGCTGAGCTAATCCTGCATGAAAATTAAACCAGGTGGCTTGGCTGGCACAGGGAGAGCTTGGTGGGCATGGGAAAAGCACGGCTGGCACGGGAAGAGCTTGGCTGGCACGTTGGTGGCATCCAGAGGAGCCACAACTGACCCAATCCTTGCTGCTGGCTCTGGAGGTGAAGGACCACCACGGTGGCACAAGCTCAGGTAGTGATAGGACAAAGGGGAAGGGGGTTAAACTACAAAAGGGGGGATTTAAATTAGATATTAGGAGGAAATCCTTCCCTGTGAGGGTGGGCAGGCCCTGGCACAGGTTGGGCAGAGAAGCTGTGGCTGCCCCATCCCTGGAAGTGTTCAAGGCCAAGCTGGACAAGGCTTGGAGCAACCTGAGCTAGTGAAAGGTGTTCCTACCTATGGTTGAGTCTGGAAAGAGATGATTTAAGGTCTCTTCCAACCCAAACCATGCCAGGATTCAGTGATTTCCAGGAACTCAGGACTCTCAAAGCCGGGCAGGGCTGTGGATCCAGGGAGCTGAGCCCCCCCTTCTCTCTGAAATGCAGCGTATAATCTATGCATTAAAAGTCCTTGGGAGACAGTAGTTGCTGTGCCTACACAGTAACAGCCTCTTCAGATCCAGCCCTGTAGATATTTTTTTAAAGCCCTGCCAGAGTACAGTGTCCCTCCATTACAGTCTGCAAAATTGATACTGGGAATAAAAAGGGGGAGGAAAAAAATCAAAATCGAGCCTTTTTTCCTTTCTAAAACCCAGATTTAACTTCAAAGTAAATGGAAACTGCGTTGCTGATTGTCTTCTGCGTCCTCACTCGCTGCTTTCCTGAGCCAAAGGGTTTGCTCTTCCCTGCAGAGCGGGTTTGGGGGTGGAAGTGGATGTGTGTGGATTCTCTGGGGTCTCGTGGCTCTGTTAATGCTGGAGCACCGTGGAAGTGCCAGGGAAAGGCTGGGCCATCAGAAAGACACCCCTGAAAGGTGGTTTGAGGTGCCAGCACAAGGCTGAGTGGTTTTGAGGCGTCTCAGTAGGTGTTCTCCAGGGGCTGATGGATGTGCAGGGAGTGATGGCCATGTCCAGGACATGCTCAGTGCTTGGTGCACAGGTGGGAAGGGAGGATTTCCCAGCCTCAAACCATCTCCTCTGACATTCCCATGCCCAGATCCTTGCTTTGGAGGAGCAGCTTGTGGTGGAGGAGCAGCTCAGCTCTCCCTCGTGGTCCTTATTCTGTCCTGCCTTAGGTCTGAGGTTGTGTGTTGTTACCAAACCTCCTCCATCAGGGATAGAACATAAAATAAAGCCAAGAGAGCCTCTGGCCTGGTGAGATCCATCCTTTCCATCATGAATAACTGGGAGAAATTCCTGCAGAAGCTGCGACCTCCAGCTGCTGACATCAAGTCTGTGCCGTTGGCAAAAAACATCCATTTTGAGGAGACCTGGTTTAAAACCAGCCCTGGAAGTGTTCCAGGCCAGGCTGGACAGGGCTTGGAGACTCCTGGTCTTGTGGAACATGTCCCTGCCCATGGGATTGGAACTAGATGGTCCCTAAGGTCCCTTGCAACCCAAACCATTCCGTGATTCTGTGAAACCAAACCATTATTCTATGAGACCAAACCATTATTCTATGAGACCTGACCTTCCCTTCCCATCCTCCGTGCACTCCTTCCCTCCCATCCCTACTCCCCTAACCCCTTTCCCAGTGTGTTTTTGGACTTTTTATAAAGAGGTTGGGGATATTTTAGCAGCCCAGGAGCTGGTGAGGCCATTCCTGGAGCCTGGTGCATCCAGGACATGCCACCCATTTAAATATAATGGGACCGTGTGGGATGGTGCCCATAAAAAGCAACGTCAGGGCAGAGCATCTGATCCACCCTGGGCAGCTGGAAAAGCTCCCTGATGACTTTTCCAGGTTGTTCCCTCGTGCCACAGCCCCAGTCTGTCGCAATAGTGTCGGTCAGGGGGAGAATATCACAGGATAAATTTATATTTGTATTTATTTGCTCCGTGCCAAGCATGAGAGGCTTGGGGGATGTTCATGGACCGGCCGGGATTGGCAGATCAAATCCCTGCTCAGCATCTCAGGGAGGGATGCTCCACAAAAATACAGATATTCCCACTTCTCCCTCGCTCCTGGCATTTGCCCTTTGACAAAAGTGAGGCTCAGGGATAGAAGTTTTCCCAGCAGTCCAGCACATCAGCACCCTCTGGAGCGAGCACGGCAGCAGAAAATGGGATTTTAAGAGGGGATGGAGTGGCTGGGAACACCCGTGGTTTCAGCTGAACCCTGGATTTAGGTCACATCTAAAGCAAATTACACTCATTAAGTGATATTTGTGCCTTTTCTTTCTGCTAATGTGCCCCCCAGTCACTTTATATATTGTTTTTTATCCATTTAAAGAGGTGGAAAAGCTGTTTGTTCCCTCTTGGAAGTAAAATCCATCCCCAGGCTGTTCAGATATATTTTTCACCACCAATTCCTGGCTTTGACCCTGCCCAAGATCACCCTAAAAAATTATGAATTTTAAATTAATATCTCCAGAGGGAGCATCACCCATTTGATACAAACCCACAGCCCAGCCCTGGTATTCCAGTATAATTTGATTTACTGGAATTTGGGTGAAAAGAGCAAAGCTCCAGTTCTTGCTTTTCCCTTTTCTGTCACATTCAAAACTATTCTCTCTCGTCTCCACCATCAGATGTTCGTGTTTTCCTCAATTTGTAACACATTTTAATAATATGAATCTTCCCGTGGCCTGAATAATTGTTGGATGTGTTTAATCCCTGGGGAGGGGTCAGAGCTCCCCTTGAGCTGGGTTTGCAACCCCAAAATTGCCAAAAATAGCAGAAAATTTGCCCCCTCAAAGAGAAAAAAAATTAACAAAAAATTTTTATAAAATGCCAAAAAAAGCAAATTAACAAAAAAAGGGAAAAAATTAACCACAAAAAAAGAAGAAAAAGGCAAAAAATAAAAGCAAAAATTGCTGCACTTAATATTTATTTCACAGTTCATATTTATTTTTCCTGGACTTTTAATTCAACTTCTCTGCCTGTTCATTCCACTTCCAAAAAGAGGATTGGGGGAAATACCACATTAATTCAGTATATTCGGAGATCATCACAAACTCCTGGAATGGTTTGGGTTGGGAAAACCCATCTCATTCCACCCCCTGCCATGGAACCCAGACCAGGGATTGCCTTGAGTGCTTCATCCATCCAAAATATCCCACCCCAACCGTTTCCCATCCTTTTTCCAGGTTCAGCAGTGTCTTCCCCAGCCTGAACATGGCAGTGAAGAGGAGGGAACAGACACTCCAGGACTACAAACGCCTGCAGTCCAAGGTGGAAAAATACGAGGAGAAGGAGAGGACTGGTCCTGTCCTGGCCAAGCTGCACCAGGTACCAAGATCCTCCCAGAGCATTCCCAGGAAAACTTGGGAAGAGCTTTTCTCTTGGCATCAGAGCCAAGAGTGTGCCCAGGTGGCCAAGAAGGCCAATGGGCTCCTGGCCTGGATCCAAAGTAGCGTGGCCAGCAGGCCCAGGGCAGTGAGCCTTCCCCTGGCCTCTGCCTTGGGGAGGCCACACCTTGAGTGTTGTGTTGAGTTGTGGGCCCCTGAGTTGAGGCAAGAGATTGAGGGGCTGGAGCGGGGCCAGAGAAGAGCAAGGAGGCTGGAGAAGGGAGTGGAGCACAAGTGCTGTGGGGAGAGGCTGAGGGAGCTGGGGGTGTT